>JACEEZ010023005.1:81908-84408 GCA_016584305.1 Chionoecetes opilio | reverse complement strand
AGTGTTTAACTTTGGAGTGTCCTGCCGCCGTCGTCGTCGCCCGAAGAAAAAAACGAGTAGTGAAATTTGAAACCGTATATACTTGCAGATACAAAGCATAAAACAACACTGAAACGGTAGATTATACAGTCATGATAATTATAAACTACTGTGTATCATCTTCAGTGGCACATAAAAATCAGTAGTGATGCTATAATTCGTAATTTATGGCGCCTGGCGACGTTAGGGCAGGTGGCGACTAAAGTGTTATCTACGGTAGGTGAATAGTATAAGTGGTGGTAATAGTAGTATAAGTGAATTATAGTAGTAGTAGTAGTAGTAGTAGTCGTAGTAGTAGTAGTAGTAGTAGTAGTAGTAGAAGTAGTAGTAGTAGTCATCATCATCATCATCATCATCATCTTTATTGCATAACATACAAGGAGTTGTATATTACATATCACAAAAAAAAAAAAAATTATCATGAACTTAAAGGAAGTGGAACTCCTCCCATATTTTCATGGTTCTGAACCCAAGTAATTCTTGCTAAAATTACATCCATACTATTATCTAAAAAAGTTATTTTATAAATTCTGAATAAAAAACTTTAAAAAGATTTAAAAGACATACCCTCAAAAAACAAAGGTTTGTTCAAAATATAAACAGAATATTTTTTCTTGCTTAAAGATCTAAAATACCTAGCTTGAACTGTTGTTACATTATGTTTTAATAAAAGCATGTTACACTCTTTGACAATACTGTGATTACTGGTTAACAAAGGACATCCTAAAATTTTCTGAAGTGCATTTGTATAAGCTATCTCAAATGTTTTAAATATATAACTCGAGTTAATCTTACATAAATTCCACATTTGAAGACCATAGATAGGAATACAGTATGACTTGAATAGAAAAAGTAATGCTTTTGAATTAATTCCTTTAAACTTACGCAGGACAGTGTTAAATTTACTGTAAAAACTTTGAAGCCTTTCCTCTACATCTATTTTATCACAAACATTGAATGACAAATAATGTCCTAAATACTTGTAATTTTCCACGATTTTATAGTGACTTATATATCCCTTCACCTTACATTTCTTCTTATTGACATCATGAAAGACCATACATTTAGATTTTGAATGATTTACCTTTAGTTTCAAACTTTTAATTTTACTTTCAAATACATCTAATAATGTTTCTAAGTTATTATGAGAGTCAGCAAGTAAAACTATGTCATCAGCATACGCTGAGTCAGCATACGTAGCTACTACTACTACTACTATGTCAGCATACGCTGACATAGTAGTAGTAGTAGTAGTAGTAGTAGTAGTAGTAGTAGTATCCCACTGGAAGCTGCTCACCAAAAGAGATGGCCTGAACTACCAGGCCACTGTAGTGGAGAGCGGCATATTAGTGTAGATGACGGAGAGAGGGGAGTAAGTAGTGGAAAAGTAGTAGTAGCCTATGGTTGGATGCCACAGTCAGTAGCGATCAGAGTTGGGGCTACTGGCCTCCAATTAATTGAGTCCGCAAATAAACAAGCGGTGGAGGTATCTGTAATAAAAAAAAAAAAAAAAAAAAAAAAAAAAAAAAAAAAGTAGTAGTAGTAGTAGTAGTAGTAGTAGTAGTATTTTTTGTTTGTTTTTGTTGTTGTTTCAATTTCTAATATAAGATTTTACTCTTTTTCATAATATTTTTCATTTCACTTGTTTTTTCCCCTCAAAGTAATCTATAGATCCAAAAATCTACTCTTAAAATAACCCACGATATATATTAGCTAATTTGCTAGCTAATTCGTCTTTAATTAACCTTGTTAGTTTAGCAACCAATAAATATGTTTGTTTGGATCCCTTTTCAGCTGTCATTATTTTTATATTTATTTATTTACTTTTAGCATTAATTTCAGTAATTCACAGGATAAGGAAATTCAGTACAATTTGTGTTTCTTTTTTATAGATTTTTTTTTTTCTTTGCACTAAGTTTTTCTCTTGGTACAATGAAAATCCAAGGTGATATTAATGCCACAGAATTCCTAAGATTTGCTATAAGAAATAAAAGAAAGTTGGTTCTAAGATCACTAGGAAGTTTTATCAAATGACAAAATACACCATGAATATCTCTCTCTCTCTCTCTCTCTCTTCTCTCTCTCTCTCCTCTCTCTCTCTCTCTCCTCTCTATCTCTCTCTCCTCTCTCTCTCTCTCTCTCTCTCTCTCTCTCTCTCTCTCTCTCTCTCTCTCTCTCGTCCTCTTCTCTCTCTCTCTCTCTCTCCTCTTCTCTTCTCTTCTCTCTCTCTCTCTCTCTTCTCTCTCTCTCTCTCTCTCTCTCTCTCTCTCTGTCTCCTCCTCTCTCTCTCTCTCTCTCTCTCCTCTCTCTCTCTCTCTCTCCTCTCTCTCCCTTCTCTCTCTCTCTCTCTCTCTCTCTCCTCTCTCTTCTCTCTCTCTCTCTCTCTCTCTCTACTCTCTCTCTCTCTCTCTCTTCTCTCCTCTCTCTCTCTTTTCTCTCGTCTCTCTCTCTCTCTCTCTCT
>JACEEZ010023005.1:22500-65000 GCA_016584305.1 Chionoecetes opilio | reverse complement strand
TATGTATGTTATCATTTACATATACAGAGAGAGAGAGAGAGAGAGAGAGAGAGAGAGAGAGAGAGAGAGAGAGAGAGAGAGAGAGAGAGAGAGAGAGAGAGAGAGAACTATAGCCAGCCGCGATACACAGAAAGTAAAATAGAAATGCTGTGTCATCTCCAAATCCAACCAATCATCTTCACCACCACCACCCACTACTTACAACAACAACGACAATAACAACTCACAATCACAATAGCAACACCTGAGCGGCCTCTTCTCCCTCTCTTCCTTCTCCTTCTCCCTCTCTCCCTTCTCCTTCACCCCGCCCATCGCTCATCTACGACAGTGCCCCCTCACACCCACGCTCCGCCCACGCTCCCGTTTTCTTTGTAGGGGCGACGTCATGACAAGTGGTGGGCGTGGTGGGTGAGGGTGGAGGGGGGAGGGTCAAGGGGGAGAACAAGGCGGTGAACCATAAGATTGATTCCATTTATTATAGTTTTCCTCAAGCCACCTGGTTGGGATACTGTACACACACACACACACACACACACACACACACGCACGCACGCACGCACGCACGCACGCACGCACGCACGCACGCACGCACGCACGCGCGCACGCGCGCGCGCACACACACACACACACACACACACACACACACACACACACACACACACACACACACACACACACACACACACACACACACACACACATACACACACACACACACACACACACACACACACACACACACACACACACACACACACACACACACACACGCATTTAACTCTTGATATTTACATTTTTTCTCTTATTTCTTATATTTGATAAACTCTCAAATTCAACGAAAATAAAATAAGGAGAAGGGGGAAAGAGAGGACTGTAGTGGTAAGAGAAATGGAAAGAGAATTAAAGAAGAGAAACTAAAAGAAAAGATAAGATATTCAACTAATGAAAAAATAAAATTATATAAGAGTTAGCTAAATGAAAGAAAATATAAAGTGAGTAAGGCAAGAAAACCAGAAAGACTGAAGACAAGACCAGAAGACAAATAGAAAAAAATCGATCATATATCTTTATTTTTCATTATCAGTTATTATAAAACATTCCAATTTCTTCAATAAGCTAAGAGACTCATATTATTAACTTTCTTATTAACTTTCTTAGCTACACATCGTACTTTTGTGTTACTGTTCTCGATTCAGCTTCAAGATATACTGTCTCTTCACTCATTATAACCCATTGCCCGGGCATGTGTATGTATGTATGTGTGTTATATAGTTTCTTTATCTGTCACCTTTATTTTTCATATGTATTTCATGGGTTTTTTTCTGCTTCTCCCTTTGTCTATTGTTTGGGTTTTTTTCTCTCGCTCTCTCTCTCTCTCACGAAGAAAAAAGATAAAGAATAGAAACTCCTACGATGAAACCTGCTCTCTCTCTCTCTCTCTCGCTCTCTCTCTCTCTCTCTCTCTCTCTCTCTCTCTCTCTCTCTCCTCTCTCTCTCTCTCTCTCTCTCTCTCTCTCCTCTCTCTCTCTCTCTCTCTCTCTTCTCCTCTCTCTCTCTCTCTCTCTCCTCTCTCTCTCTCTCTCTCTCTCTCTCTCTCTCTCTCTCTCTCTCTCTCTCTCTCCTCCTCTCTCTCTCTCTCTCTCTCTCTCTCTCTCTCTCTCTCTCTCTCTCTCTCTCCTCTCTCCTCTCTCTCTCTCTCTTATTCCCAGGACAGTATCCAGCACACGTGGTTCTGCCTTCTAACATCTGCGGCTGATCGTCTTTTGTCCACGCTTTGGGAAGAGGAGGGAGGGAGGGAGGCAAGGAGGGACAGAGGTAGGGGCAGTAGTGGTGATGAATAGCCTTCTTTCTTAGCCTTGGAGGTAAAGGAGGGGAGGGAGGCAAGGCAGGGAGGATGGAGAGTCGTGGAAGGTGACGTGCAGGTGGCTTAAGCAGCATATAATGGGAGGCAAGTCATAGAAGGAGGAGAGGGAGAGGGAGAGGAGTGCCCTTACGTATAATTTCGTTCTTCTCTCTTCCCCTCCTGATACCCTATACCCCTTATCTTCCTTGCCTAAATAATGATGATAGCTTTATAGGTGTATTTTCATTAGTCTGCATCTCTCTACTTTCCCAGCCTCCCACTTATGTCTCTCTCTCTCTCTCTCTCTCTCTCTCTCTCTCTCTCTCTCTCTCTCTCTCTCTCTCTCTCTCTCTCTCACCGTGTGGCCCTAGAGAGAGAGAAAGAGAAAGAAAGAGAGAGAAGTAAGATAACACATCGAGTGGATAGTCGAAATATGAATAGATAACGCGATAGATAGATTGATAATTAACATATCAATGTATCATCATTAAATTTATCAATAACCAGAGACACACGTGAAGAGAAAAGACACAAAAACATTGGATATGATTTACTTAAACTAAATAACCAGTTTATCTCTGATGGACTTATCTCGGGGCACTCTTTTCTTCCCTTCTCCTCTCTCTGTTCTCCGACAGTCTCCTGTTCTGCTCGAGGCTGCCATTCAGACGACATGTGAGCGGGGGACACAAACACCCCGGGGCTCGCCCAACCCCAACTCATTTCCCAAACAGAGCCTGGGACTGCCCCTAAAAGGCAAGGCTCCACTGCCTCCACAGCTTACCCTTCAAATCCTGCCTTAAACTTTTACCCAGCAGGACTCTCGCCTCTATTTTTTCCCCCACCCTTTTAAGAATGCTCTGTCAGTCTCGTGGCGATGTTTACTTTATTTTCGTTTTTCCTCGCTCCGGGAATATAGTGCGAGGAGGTGAACGATGTGTTAAGAGGTGAGTGAAGCTTTAAGGAGACAAGTCTTCTGAGTTTTACTGAGTTATACAGAAAATGAGCACTAAAACGGAGTGCAAACCAGGAGGGTAACTTTCAACATATATATGGGCATGGGTATAGCAGACTGCACAAGTCCTGTCTGCTATCCAAGGCGTCTCCTGTCTACCTCATATCTACCACTGCACATACACCATCTCTCCTCCTCATCCGTAAATCACTCCAATTTTGTCTCAAGCTTCCTATCGTGTTCGTACTTTCTTCGATGCTGAACCTTTTTCTCACATCCACTCTCCTGCTGAATCTTTATCTAACTAGAATCAATTGGTCATCTAAGAGTTTTATGAACCCATGTGTTTGAGTGGGTGGGTTATTAATTTTTTTAGCGCTGTGCGTGCGTGTGCGGTTGTGTGTGCGTGTGTATGTGTATGTGTGTGTGTGTGTGTGCATGGCCGGAGGGTTAGGGTGGAGATACTGATGTGGTTAGGGTGATGGTAGTGACGGGGGAACACCTGAGCTCACAACCACTATGCTATGAACACAACACAGCCTCACAACCACCACCACCACCACCACCACCACCACCATAGTAATCCCCGTCTGCATATTTTTATAAAGTTATTAGTATTCTCCCTCCACATAGAATAAAGTATCATATGTAACACACCTTCCCCAGGGCTGATGACAGTCGAAAACCTCCTTATATGGATAACAAAAGTAAGTACGCGTTGCTGAAAATTTCGCGTCCATTTATTTTCCTAAACCCTCGAGCCAGAAACCTGTATAAGGTCAAAGCTATTTTTTTCTCCTTGTCTGCGAAGTAAAGTATGAATTGACGAGAAGGTAATACACGTTTGTGAATACCTTAGGTGCTTCTGAAAGCCATGTGTGTCTGGGCGTTGCTGAGTGAAGGAGGGAGGGTTAGTGGGAGGGAGGGAGGGAGGGTTAGTGGGGGGGAAGGAGGGAGAGAGTTGGGGAGCCGAGACGTGATGCTGCGTTCTTCCCTCTCAATCCTTCCACCCTGGCATGTTTAACTTCCACATTTTTCATGCATAGGATGTAATTAGTAGACATTAGTGGATGCGTTTCTCTTCTTTCTTTCATATTCTCTCTACGCTACTTTTTTTTTCTACCCAAGTCTTTACGTTACCTGTGGTCGGTGTGCGGTTTTTTCTGCGTAGCGGCGTGAAGGTCAGCCAGGCATCGGGACGCGGCGGCGGCTCAGCGTCGTTACTCTTGCCAACAACCACATTTACCTTTTTCCCTGTTTTCTCCATTTCCTCATCGGAGTTGCTCTTTTTTTATGGTGTGTGTGTGTCGTAATATTTGCAGCGTTGACAGCAAGTGTTTTCATGGAGGTCAACTTGTATTACCTTATTTAATTTGTAGTTTTGTCATATTCTTCGCCGATAGCCTTCAATGCCCGTGTATTATAGTTCGTGAGGTTCCGAGGATCCGTCAGTAAAATCTTGTGTTTATTACCATCTTGGACTAAAATATCAATGATCTTGAAGTTATTCTTAAGTTATCAGGTAAGGGTTGGAAGTAGAGTGTCATGTACAAAAAGAATATTTTTTATTAACCTATAATCACAGTTGTCATATCACAATCTATCAACAGAGCCTCATTAGAGCGACTCTGTTGATGCAAAGGCGCCCTTGGAAGGCTGGAGACTAACCTAAGCATCACATACAAACACATCATAAATCTACCAAGGGAAAGACAGGGTAGAGCAAAAATTGGGAAGAGACTGAGTGGGTCGAGGTCGCACTCAGCCGGTACATTACTAAGGCACATGAGAAGAATGATCACAGAAATCAGTTACATGTATACAAAAATAGAGGATGTGTGGCCTACAGGTCTAGAGGATCACAGAGACAGTACATCACAGGCTGAGCTATCACAGGTGGGCGGACAACCATCTCTCCTCGCCCATCACCTGCGCAGGCGTTCTCCTTCCTCTTCAGGACAGCAGCTCCCCCTCGTGGTGGTGTCCCGCGGCCTCGGCGTTGGTGGGTGCATCTTGTTGCATCAGCGAAGGAAAAGTGAAGACGTCCCAGGCCTGCGGAGTGGCGGGGGTCAAGGGCAAGTCGGCCGCGTCGTCTTCCATCGCCATGGCGCCGAAGTTGAAGATCGGAGTGGCGGTAGACGGGTGGCAAGGTGTGACAGGGGGCGTCAGTAACTCTTCATCCTCTGCAGGTGGGATCGAGTTCGCTGACAGGAGCGTCTTGGCTGCAAATGTTGTTGCCGTTGCCGCCGCTGCTGCTGCTGCTGCTTCTCGAGCTTCATTGACGGCGTTATCGTTGAGCTCGTTGTGAAGAAGCAGAGTGTCGAAGTGGATGGCAGGGATGGTCGTGGCGGCAGGACGGGCGTACACCTCCTCCAGCTCGTTCCAGTGTCGGTTGAGGTTGATCCGGGCGGAGCTGGAGCGCTTGCGGGTTAGCAGAGGCTTCAGCACCCGGATGAAGCGGCGACGACGCACGCACAGCTCTGAGCTCATTTGGACGCACATGGTGGCGGCGTTGTGGCTGGTCAGGCGCGTGCAAGTGCTTAATGCGCTGGGCGTGGATATGGTCTGCTTGAACTTTGGGCCCACGAGCCTTATATACCCCTCGTGCCCGCCGCATGCCGGGGCGTGCCGCGCTCGTGCCGTGCGATGCCAGATGGAGAAACTTCACAGCTTCCGTATATTTCCCAGTGAATATCAGCTTTGAGAGTAATTCTGAGTTTTCTATCAGTGAGTATTGTGATCTTGCAGAAGTAAGAGGGTTTTGTGGAACACTTACGAGGCGCTGCCTTCGGGAAAACACTACATAAGAAATGAGTACGTGGAATCTGCAGCAGGATGATGACGTCACCAGAACGGACAGAGGCAAGATGTTGTGGGGAAAGTATTTATCGCTATGTTATTGCATGGATTCACAGTGTAGAGGCAAACGTTACTTATCCACCATGAAGCATCCTTACTTATAGAGGCTGATAATGAACTTAAATACTTGCCAGGAAAACTGCGCTGCTCTTTACAGACAAAATCATGCTGCTGTACCGTGCATCTATTCGAGACTGAGTTCGTCTCAAGTCCACAGTTGCCTACGGAGGACAGGGGTTCGCGGTTCGGATTGGACAAGGGCGTGGGAATGCAGCTGGCGCAGGTTTTGGCGCGAATCTTCTGACTGCTAATCAGAAGCATATGGTGAGCGGCGCGTCCTTCCTGACACACACACACACAACACACACACACACACACACACAGGATTATTTACTTCTTTGTAGAGTTTATTATTATCGTCGTCATCATCATCGTCATCATCATGAAGAGAAGTAGTAGTAATAGTAGAAGCACCAGCAATAGTCGTCGTCGTACAGGTAGGACAGGTACCATTTTACAGGTGTAGTTGTAGCAGTCGAAGAAATAGTAGTAGTAATAACAGTAGTGGTAACAGCATCATATAGCAGTACTAAAAGTAGTTTGAGTGGTAAAAGTGGTTTGAGTGAGCAGCAGTAATAGAGGTGGTGGTGGTAGTGAAGATTGGTTTAGTATGCGGTAATGATAGGTCTAAGAAGTAGTTACGAAAATGACACTAGATTCAGGATTGCTGTACATTTTTCACACTTCGAACACTTATCAGCTCATAGGTGGATGTGTGTTGTATTAATGAAGATTGAGGAGAGTGTGTGAGGAACAGGAGTGAGGACAAGGTATGAGGGAGACAGGTATGAGAAGGTGTGATGAATTGGGGGGATTTGGAAGGAAAAGGGAAGGAAAAAAATATATGAGGGATAAGAAAGTAAGATGGAAGAAGAGCAAGAGAGAATTAAGGCAGTGTGGAAAATGGGTGCAAGGGAATATAAGAATAAATCATGAGGAAGATGAGTGAGGGAGAGAAGGGAGTGTGTGAGGGAGGGGAGGGAGTGTGTGAGGGAGGGGAGGGAGTGTGTGAGGGAGGGAAGGGATTGTGTGAGGGAGGGGAGGGAGTGTGTGAGGGAGGAGGAGGGAGTGTGTGAGGGAGGGGAGGGAGTGTGAGGGATGGGGAGGGGAGGGGGAGGGAGTGTGTGAGGGAGGGGGGAGTGTGTGAGGGAGGGGAGGGAGTGTGTGAGGGAGGGAGGGAGTGTGTGAGGGAGGGGAGGGAGTGTGTGAGGGGGGAGGGGAAGGGAAGTGTGTGAGGGAGGGGAGGGAGTGTGTGAGGGAGGGGAGGGAGTGTGTGAGGGAGGGAAGGGAGTGTGTGAGGGAGGGGAGGGAGTGTGTGAGGGAGAGGAAGGGAGTGTGTGAGGGAGGGGAGGGAGTGTGTGAGGGAGGGGAGGGAGTGTGTGAGGGAGGAGGAGGAGGGGAGGAGTGTGTGAGGGAGGGGAGGGAGTGTGTGAGGGAGGGAGGGAGTGTGTGAGGGAGGGGAGGGAGTGTGTGAGGGAGGGGAGGGAGTGTGTGAGGGAGGGAGGGAGTGTGTGAGGGAGGGAGGGAGTGTGTGAGGGAGGGGAGGGAGTGTGTGAGGGAGGGGAGGGAGGTGTGTGAGGGAGGGGAGGGAGTGGTGTTGAGGGAGGGAAGGGAGTGTGTGAGGGAGGGGAGGGAGTGTGTGAGGGAGAGAAGGGAGTGTGTGAGGGAGGGGAGGGAGTGTGTGAGGGAGGGGAGGGAGTGTGTGAGGGAGGAGAAGGGAGTGTGTGAGGGAGGGAAGGGAGTGTGGTGAGGGAGGGGAGGGAGTGTGTGTGAGGGAGGGGAGGGAGTGTGTGAGGGGAGGGGAGGGAGTGTGTGAGGGAGGGGAGGGAGTGTGTGAGGGAGGGGAGGGAGGGTGTGTGAGGGAGGGGAGGGAGTGTGTGAGGGAGGGAAGGGAGTGTGTGAGGGAGGGGAGGGAGTGTGTGTGAGGGAGGGGAGGGAGTGTGTGAGGGAGGGGAGGGAGTGTGTGAGGGAAGGGAGGGAGTGTGTGAGGGAGAGAAGGGAGTGTGTGAGGGAGGGGAGGGAGTGTGTGAGGGAGGGGAGGGAGTGTGTGAGGGAGAGAAGGGAGTGTGTGAGGGAGGGGAGGGAGTGTGTGAGGGAGGGGAGGGAGTGTGTGAGGGAGGGGAGGGAGTGTGTGGAGGGAGAGTGTGAGGGGGGGGGGAGTGTGTGAGGGAGGAGGAGGGAGTGTGTGAGGGAGGGGAGGGAGTGTGTGAGGGAGGGAGGGAGGTGGAGGGGAGGGGGGTGTGAGGGAGGGAAGGGAGTGTGTGAGGGAGGAGAGGAGGTGTGAGGAGGGAAGGGAGTGTGTGAGGAAGAAGGGAGGTGTGAGGGAGAAGGAGTGTGTGAGGGAGAGAAGGGAGTGTGTGAGGGGGAGAAGGGAGTGTGTGAGGGAGAGGAGTGAGTGTGTGAGGGAGAGGAGGGAGTGTGTGAGGGTGCGAGCAAGGCGACGAACACGTGCTAACCTGCTTTGTTCTCAGCGGCAGGAGGGCAGCATCCACCTCTCTCCCCCCCCCCTACCTCCTCCCCTCCACCCATTACCTGCCGCCCATCCACCTCAACTCATCACTAGCGCCCATATTCAGTATTCCCCGCCCCCAACTCATGGCCCACAGGCCCCCCCCCCCCAAACCACACACACACACACACACACACACACACACACACACACACACACACACACACACACACACACACACACACACACACACACACACACACACACACACACACCAGTCTTCGACATCTATTATTCATGCTATTCTCACACCTCTCCACTTGTTTGTTGTCTGTTTGTTTGTCGTCTCTCATCTTTCACTGCCACCACCACCACCACCACCACCACCACCACCACCACCACCACCACTATCACCACCACCACTATCACCATCATAACTATCTCGTATCATCATCATTTTTACACTTGCCACTATCCGTTAATTAATAATACTTTCAATATCACCACCAGTTGTGACTAGAGCAAGGATATCATCATCATCATCATCATCATCATTTACTACTGCTACTACAACTACCACATCTTCTTTTGCTACTACTACTACAGCTACTATTACCACTACTATATTCATACTACTACTACCATCACCGTTACTGCTGCTGCTATATACGGAATCTACATACTGTATTTTAAAATTTAGTGAGAGATAGCAGATCTGGTTGTTGTTTTCTCTCTCTCTCTCTCTCTCTCTCTCTCTCTCTCTCTCTCTCTCTCTCTCTCTCTCTCTCTCTCTCTCTCTCTCTCTCTCTCTCTCTCTCTCTCTCTTTTCTAAGGTAGGTTTTTCGATGCAAACGTAAAGGGAAGATTAAGAAATAGGTAGACGAAGCAGGAAGAGGAGCAGAAGGAAAAACAAGAATAAAGAAAGAAAGTTGAACAGAAAAGAGTGTGGAGAAAGAGGAGGAGGAGACCCCTATGGAGCAACCAGGAGGGAAAAATCATGGGAGAATTATATGTACAAAGAGACAACTTAACCCTTCTTACCTTGTGTGTTGGTGTACCCCGAGGCTGTACCCGACCCTCTGTTGTTTACTGCCCGCCCTATGCGAGAGAGAGAGAGAGAGAGAGAGAGAGAGAGAGAGAGAGAGAGAGAGAGAGAGAGAGAGAGAGAGAGAGAGAGAGAGAGAGAGAGAGAGAGAGAGAGAGAGAGAGAGGAAGAGAGAGAGAGAGAGAGAGAGAAGCGGGGAGGATAGCTCATTATTTTGATCTTAACTTAGTGATATCTTGCTTTCTATTCAGGTTTCTCATTAATTGATACAGGTGTGGGCGTGTCTTAGCGACCCCTTCCCCCGCCCCCCTGAGCTCTCGTGGGCGTCGGCCCCTTAACCTCAGGCGCTCTCTGACAGCTGTTTGTCTCCTTCGTCATTATTTTCTTGGACACCCGAGGCGGAGACCCTGAGGGTGTGTTTGTGGCTGTTCCCTCCACCTTAGTCTGCCGCAAGCCACTCCCCCCTCTCTACTGACCCCCTCCACTCCACTCTCACCTCAATGCCCCCTGTCTCCACCTTCTCTCTCTCTCTCTCTCTCTCTCTCTCTCTCTCTCTCTCTCTCTCTCTCTCTCTCTCTCTCTCTCTCTCTCTCTCTCTCTCTCTCTCTCTCTCTCTCTCTCTCTTTTTTCCCCTGAGGTTTCTTCTCATTCACCCCAGGGCAACTCTCCTCCCACAACTCCCTATCTACTCCCCATCCACCCTCACGACCCCACCAGCCATCCCTACCGTCACACCTGTTACACCTGAGA
This sequence comes from Chionoecetes opilio, assembly GCA_016584305.1. Lineage (NCBI taxonomy): Eukaryota > Metazoa > Arthropoda > Malacostraca > Decapoda > Majidae > Chionoecetes > Chionoecetes opilio. The sequence goes on along the minus strand of JACEEZ010023005.1, from coordinate 55,039 downwards.
TGCTGTGTGTGTGTGTGTGTGTGTGTGTGTGTGTGTGTGTGTGTGTGTGTGTGTGTGTGTGTGTGTGTGTGTGTGTGTGTGTGTGTGTGTGTGTGTGTGTCCTTACAATATCCCTACTTTTCTTACAGTGTTTCCAGACCGCCTATTACTCATCCTGTTCCCCCCTTTTCTCCTTTATCATATGCATTTTTTCCTTTATATTCCACCTCCCCCCCTATATTTAATGGACCCCTAGAGCCACTTAAGGCATGGAAAAAAATATCTTCCCCTTCCTTGAACTCCTCCCATTTCGCCTCTAGGGGTTTTTTGAGAGTCCAAGGAGTAATTTTTTTTGTCTCACTTTTACCCTTCAAGTTTATTATTAGTGTGTTGGTGAAGCTACTGCAGAAGGCATGTGTACCCTGTCCTCTGTTTTTACGTGGTTCTTTTTCTTACCAAACTTTTTTCCTGTCTATTTTTGAAGGTACGAAAATGATAATGATTTTGGGTACATAAAGATGGAAAAATTGGCGGTGTTGCGTGTTTCTGTTAAATTATTCAGTGGACGCATGACTCTCACTACTGACTTTGTAAGGTAACGTGTGGAAAGGGTTGTTTTTGTTATATATATAAAGTGTTTATAGTAAATACATTTTTGTTTTATTCTTATTTAAGGGAAATTTCTGGGCGCGCTTTGTCCCTGTCACCCGAGTCAACACGGCAGCCAAGCGGAACTACGCACACACACACACACACACACACACACACACACACAACACACACACACACACACACACACACACACACACACAGACACACACACACACACACACACACACACACACACACACACACACACACACACAACACACACACACACACACACACCACACACACACACACACACACACACACACACACACACACACACACACACACACAGGTTGAGTTCACTTCGACTTTTTTTTATCTCTCTTATTTGTAATTATCTCCTGAGACTCGATTTTCTGATACTCCTCTCTCTCTCTCTCTCTCTCTCTTCTCTCTCTCTCTCTCTCTCTCTCTCTCTCTTCTCTCTCTCTCTCTCTCTCTCTCTCTCTCTCTCTCTCTCTCTCTCTCTCTCTCTCTCTCTCTCTCTCTCTCTCTCTCTCTCTCCTCTCTCTCTCTCTCTCTCCTTACAAGGGGTGACTCAGGCAGGTGTCAAATGGAACCTTTAGAGGATGACACCCAACATATGGTGGTCCGCCCCTGGGTCACATCTCCCTTGGGTCACACCGCCACTACAACACCATGTGACCTGAAGACCCGCAACATGATGCCATCCCTGTGACCCTTCCTAACCTAGCTACCTGACCCAGAAGCAGGTCAAAATAGCGAAGAGAACCATGGATCTATCTACCCAACACCCAGGTCGTCCACAAACCACAGAAAGTCATGGAGGTCAGCAAACACCCATTTAAGAGAATTCAATCCCAGTTAGAAAGAATCCTATGCTACTTAAAAGAATCCAATTTCATGTCAGCTTCAAAGAATCCCTTGTGATCCCTGTCTTACTCTATGGTTGTGAGACATGGACACTAAATAGTGACTTGAAGAGACGAATCAATGCCTTTGGTAATAAGTGTCTTCGCAGAATCATGGGGTATCGCTGGGATGATTACGTGTCAAATCAGCGATTGCACCGTGAGACTGAATCGAGGCCTATTAACTGCATAGTCCGTCAGCGCCAACTTCGGCTATATGGGCATGTGGCACGCTACCCTGAAACCGATCCTTCCCATCGGGTTGTATCTGTAAGAGACAATCCGGCGTGGAGGAGGCCAAGGGGGCGCCCACAAGGCTCGTGGCTGGGGCAAGTTGATGTTTCTTGTCGAGAGCTGCTTGGTATGGGAAAGGAGCCTGCATGGGAACTCGCGCGTGGTGACCCCCGGGAGTGGCGTCGTAGGGTGGGCGAGGCGACGCGCCCCCCCGGCGTATGCCCCCAATGATTGATTGATTGATTCAAAGAATGGGAAATATTAAGGAAAATAACGTATATCAATCAGAATCTAGACAATCCCAGACTTCAAACAACGAATGGCAAATTAAAACCCATCTAGGGCATGATTATCAAACTTAGACAAATATATTAGAAGCAATAGTCACTCAATAAACGTGGAAAAAAACAAGCCAAAAGCTGATTATAAAAAAAAAAAAAAATTAGAACGCACTTAAATCAACCAAAGGAAGTGAAAATGTGCAGTAAAATCAATTGTAAAGGAATTTTAAGGTCAAGAGTCACCTGAGCAAACCAAGAGATAAAAATCAAACCCATATTAGCAAAACGGTGGTAAATATTCTTTCTTATCAACAGAGATATAAAGAAATTCATCCAAATCAAACGGAAGAAATGACTGGCTTTATAGTTACCCAGAAGTCATAGCAGTATACTCAAGAGAGGCTTACAAGGTGAATATTCTGTGGACCTAAAGACGAACTGAAAATTCAATATAAAGTCAAATGAAGCCAAATAGAAAATCAAATAATCAAGCCAACCAAACAATTTCTCTACAAACTAGTCAAGAGCAGCACAGTTAATAAAGGCTTACGAGATGAACGTTATACGAAGCTAATAAAAAACGAACTAAAAATCCGCGAAAATCAAGTAAAATTGGAGAAGAAGAAAGAATAAAGCTCTGAAACGAACTAGAGATGAGCACTCACAAACATAAAAAAACAAACTCAAACAAATAAAACTAGAGTAAAGAAAAATACTCAAAGGCCAACTAGATGACCACTCACAAACATCTAAAGAAGAAGAAAAGAAAAAAAAAGTAAAGAAAAATACTCTAAAGCCAACCAGAGATGACCACTCAGAAGCATCCAAAGAAGAGCTTAAGAAAATGAAACTAGAGAAAAGAAAAAAACTCTTAGAGTCAACCAGAGATGACCACCCACAAACATCATAAATATACCTTGAAAAAAGAAGAAAAACACTCGAAAAAAATGTGTAAGATGGGGCATTTTCGGCAAACAGGAGCCGCGCCCAGGCATCCGGGAGCCAGCGACAGCCACAAGAGTCAACTAACAGCCCTTCTACAGCCCCCGAGGAGCCACTGACAGCAGGCCAGGTCCAAGGGTCATCACGGCTGGAGGAACGCGCGTGTGTTAGGGTGGGCGGCCGGTGATGGAGAATGGGTGGTCACGAGGCTAACCTTTGACCCTGCCCGTGTGTGTGTCTGTGTGTGTGCGTGTGTGTGTGTGTGTGTGTGTGTGTGTGGTCAGAACGGCTGCCGGTTATGCTCGGGCACCTTGAAAAAAAAGTAAATAAATATAAGGATGATAAAGTTTTGTTGCAAGGTTATAATTAGAGAGAGAGAGAGGGAGAGAGAGAGAGAGAGGAGAGAGAGAGAGAGAGAGAGAGAGAGAGAGAGAGAGGAGAGAGAGAGAGAGAGAGAGAGAGAGAGAGAGGAGAGAGAGAGAGAGAGAGAGAGAGATTATGCCCATTGTTTAACTGGCACGTCTTATATAAATTTGCTTTGAAAATAATGAGACAAAACATTGTAAGAATCTAAAACTTGTATGAATATATAACTTAGCCCTGGAGCAGAGAGAGAGAGAGAGAGAGAGAGAGAGAGAGAGAGAGAGAGAGAGAGAGAGAGAGAGAGAGAGAGAGAGAGAGAGAGAGAGAGAGAGAGAGAGAGAGAGAGAGAAGAGAGAGAGAAGAGAGAGGAGAGAGAGAGAGAGAGAGAGAGAGAGAGAGAGAGAGAGAGAGAGAGAGAGAGAGAGAGAGAGAGAGAGAGAGAGGACACAATCCTGACTCAAACTTTTAATAGCGAAAAATATATCCTATAATTTTTTTCATATATCTACTACTGACTTGAAGAAGAAATAAAAAAGAAAGTGGAAGAAAAAAGAAAAGAAGAGACATTTCCTTAAACTTCTGTGTGATTAAATTAACCCAACCAGTTCCCTTTTTTATTTACTACTGTGGAAGAACAAGAAAAAAGTGGGGAGGTAAGATAACGATATTTTTAACATAGCGAAACGAAAACTTTATATCTAACCTTTCGTTTTATCGTTGTCTTACATTCTTATATCAGTATTTATGGCACAGTTTATCTCTTCCTCTTGTAATTCAGGTTTGCTTCGTGTCTTTCCAGGTGAGCGCCCACGCACCCCCCACGCCTCCCTTACGCCTCCCCCACGCCTCCCCTACGCCTCCCCCACGCCTCCCCCACGCCATCCCCACGCCTCCCCCACGCCTCCTTCCCCTCCACACGCACCCACTGCCACGTGAGTACACAACCCACCTCCGTCGCCTCCACTTGACAGGTTCCTGCAAGCTTTTGTCCTCCTCCTCCTCCTCCTCCTCTCCTCCTCCTCCTCCTCCTCTCTCCTCCTCCTCTCCTCCTCCTCCTCCTCCTCCTCCTCCTCCTCCTCCTTCTCCTCCTCCTCCTCCTCCTCCTCCTCCTCCTCCTCCTCCTCCTCCTCCTGCTGTCACTTTTTTTTATCTCTCTATTTGCTACTGTACTTACATCCAAGCTTCTTTGTGCTACATTATGGGTTTTTCCCTTCCCCCCTCACCCCCCTCCTCATCTCCCTCCTGCTATCCATCTGACTCCCTTCTGCCACCAATCTGCTTCTTCTCCTCCTCTCATTAGTATCATTATCATTTACAATATAACTAGGAAGGAGGAGGTAAAAAAAAAAATTGTCAGCAGCCACACAACTCATTTCTCTGCCAAGCCTTCTTTTTAGTGAGTAGGGAGGAAGGGAGGGGTAAGGAAGAAGTGATACTTACTGGATACATTGGTGGACCAAGATGGTGATTTACACTGACTGGTTCCAAGGAGGAGGAAAGTTTTGTAGACAAATAATACACCGAGGAAGAGGTGGGTCAGACATACACCCAATATCCTCGGCCAGGAGCTCCCGATAGCGTGATCAAAGACCCTTGAGAGATACACTGGCGCAGTCTGAGTGTGTTCGCGTAATATAAGGTGTTTGTCTAGGCACTCTAGGGTGTAAAGGCGCGATTCCACCGAGGCAACATTTAGGCAACATGTGGCATGCTACATTGTCGCATACGCCGAGTGTGTTTCAACCAGTTCAACAGAAGGCAACATGTAGCATGCGACTGTGTGGCATGCGACAGGTGGCAACATGTTGCTGTATAACCTGATGCATGCGACAAGATTTAGCCTGTTGCCTAGTGTTGAACGCCTTCCCACCAGTCGCGGGAAGGATTCGATGTTGAAAGCAACACTAAGAATTGGTCGCAAGAAAAAACTGTAGAATTTAGAAAAGAATATAGGAAACTTGCGGTTCTATGGGATATACGCTTGACAGATTACAAGAATAACCATGCTAAACTAGATGCACTGCGGGGATTAGCCGATAAATTTAACTGTGACGTGGCAATGGTAAAGAAGAAGATCAAGAATTTGCGTACTGCTTTTCGCCGTGAGCACAAAAGCCTAACCCGAAAGAAATCTGGATCCTCTCCCATTAAGGGGACTGTTTACCTGTAGGATGTGATTTCCTCAAAATTATTGAAATTTAGATTTCCGTATCCACAGATGCTAGAACTCAATTGCGGTTATGCCAGACGCACGAATTTAAAGTTCGCGGTCCATTTAAATGTCTACGCGCCAGTTTAAAGAGCCTATGCCTATGCCAGTGCGTGGGGGTAGAGTGTTGCCATATGACGTTCATTATATTTTTTACTTTAAAAAAATTTCATATTTTATATATATGATAATTTTTATTTACGGTACGTTATGTTGTGTGGAACGAAACGCCGTCAAAGCGCAGGCTTTTACGGCGCTACAGCTAAGCACAAACGAAACTCTGCATAATAAACTCGGCATCAAAATGTCATAAGCTCTTTACTTTTTGTCCAATTCTAATAATTAAAAAACCATCAGAATCTCTATATAAATTGTAAAATCTTTTAACAAGCATACTTTGTTGTGGGATAATTTGCTGCCTAAGTAAAAGTGTTTGAACCTTTAAAGCTCAATATCTCGAAACTAGATTTTTCAAAAATAGCACGTAGAAAAGTGTTAATAACTTCCTTATTTTTCATTTTATATAAAAACTAAATATAGCTTGTGACAAGTCTTGTGTATATCCAAGTATATCGTGTTGACAACTGGCTTTGTTTTTGTTGAATTGGTGGAAAAGGTTTTGTGGCATTCAACAGTCAACATAGGATGTAGCATGCTACAAGCAACAACGATGTTACCTTGTCGCAGGCAACATGTCTCCTGGTTGAAAGCCGCATTCAACATATTTGTTGAAAGCCATTCAAGTCGCATGCTACATGTTGCCTGTGTTGCCTCGGTGGAACCGCGCCTTAAGGGTGTCTTTAGTCCACGAAAGACAATAAAAATATTATGCCATGAGGTCCATAAAAGAGATTCGGCTTAATAGACCGTGGCTTGTATGACTGTATAATAATTGATTAGGGACAGTATTATATTACACCAAGCCGAATAAACATATCAAGTATCAACTATATATCAAGTATATTTGCTGTCTGCCTCAGGGGTGTTCGTGGTTTCCCTGTTGCACCCTTGGGAATAAAGGGGAGTAGCAGGGTGGATGTGGATAGGTTAGGTGGGAAACAGAGCTGAGTTGCATTACTGCGATGATGAGGAACTAAGACATTGTATTTTAATAATGATGAGTCGGGACAGTGAAGAGTCATACTTAATCTTCATTGTTTATTTATTTAAGTATTTGTTTACTGAAAGAGATAGTGTTGTGTATATAGCCTGTATTGTGTTGTCATTATCATCTTACTAGGAAATTCCAAGGATAAACATTCAATAATCAAGAATAAGAAGAAATTAGAACAAACCATAAAGGCAAAAAAATAATGCTATCAGGGAGGTGTCAGTACAAAGGCTACACCTCCTGAACACTCAACAGAACACAACAGAACACAACAGATGTGGAGAGCTAGGCATGTCAAGAACAATGGCACGTGTCATTTTTCCTCTGTACACCCCTAAACACTCAACACCTGGAAGCAGTGAGAGTTCACTGTGTATTCCAGTCCCCGTCCATCTGTATGTCTCCTTAATTGAACGGTGAGGCGCTGTAGGCAGGGTGACGAACATCAACAGGCTGAACAAAACACGACACGGGAGGAACACAAAGCACGATATTTTTTTATGTCCTCACACTCTATTTTTGCATAAATAAAATCATTCCCGCATTGTTTTTGACAGTGATTTGATTAAGTGGGAAGGTTATATCAGTCCTTGGTGAAGGATACTGTGGACGTTGGGTGCAGTCTGGAAAACCGCGACCTCCTCCTCCTCCTCCTCTTCTTGTTATTATTTACAATGTAACTTCTGCTGAGCACAAATTTATGTATTTATGTACAATAAGGATAATATAATAATAATAACAATATCAAGTATAGGCGTATAGCCTCTGGCCCCTTTGTTTTTGGTTCAGTTCTTGCGGCTGGAACGTGGCAGCGAGCCACGTTCCAGCCAATTAACTCATTACGCTAATTACTCATTAAGGGCTTGTTCTACGCAAAACGTTTGTTGTACAAACCCCCATTGATTTTGACAGCACTACTTGCATGTCAAATTTTAGCTCAATCCGACAATAATTGGGAGTAGTTTACGCTAATTACTCATTAAGGGCTTGTTCTACGCAAAAAGTTTGTTTCACAGACCCCCCTTGATTTTGACAGTACTACTTGCATGTCAAATTTTAGCTCAATCCGACAATATTTAGGAGTAGTTATACACTTTTTGGCTTAAACTTGGTTCCACGGGTCTTATGGTAAGAAGCAGCTCGCTCCCCTCGCTGCCAATAAATATCAAGTACGTATAGGCGTCCAGCCTCTGGCCCCATTGTTTTTGGCTCAGTTCTTGCGGCTGGAACGTAGCAGCGAGCTCAATGTGCTTTTAAAATACCTAGTCTACAGAAGTTACAGAAGTCTACAACAAGCAACAGAAGTTATTATAAAACCGAAGTTTATTTAGCTCTAATTAAATCATTACGCTAATTACTCATTGAGGGCTTGTTCTACGCAAAAAGTTTGTTATACAGACCCCCATTGATTTTGACAGCACTACATGCATGTCAAATTTCAGCTCAATCCGACAATATTTAAATCATTACGCTAATTACTCATTAAGGGCTTGTTTTACGCAAAACGTTTGTTTCACAGACCCCCATTGATTTTGACAGCACTACTTGCATGTCAAATTTCAGCTCAATCCGACAATATTTAGGAGTAGTTATACACTTTTTGGCTTAAACTTGGTTCCACGGGTCTTATGGTAAGAAGCAGATCGCTTCGCTCGCTGCCAATCAAGTATAGGCGTCCAGCCTCTGGCCTCTTTGCTTTTGGCTCAGTTATTGCGGCTGGAACGTGGCAGCGAGCCACGTTCCAGCCAATTAACTCATTACGCTAATTACTCATTAAGGGCTTGTTCTACGCAAAACGTTTGTTGCACAGACCCCCCATTGCTTTTGACAGTACTACTTGCATGTCAAATTTCAGCTCAATCCAACAATAATTAGGAGTAGTTTACGCTAATTACTCATTAAGGGCTTGTTTTACGCAAAACGTTTGTTGCACAGACCCCCATTGATTTTGACAGCACTACTTGCATGTCAAATTTCAGCTCAATCCGACAATATTTAGGAGTAGTTATACACTTTTTGGCTTAAACTTGGTTCCACGGGTCTTATGGTAGGAAGCAGCTCGCTTCGCTCGCTGCCAATTATTCTTCATTTCATCTTCAATAATGTGTATAAACTGAAAATATTTCAATCAAGTTTGCACAAAGTAAATCAAGTATAGGCCTCCAGTCTCTGGCCCCTTTGCTTTTGGCTCAGTTCTTGCGGTTGGAACGTGGCAGCGAGACACGTTAAAGCCAATTTTTTTTTTTTTTTTTTTTTTTTTTTACGTCACAGGGAACTGGCCAAGGGCACAACAAAAATGGGTAACACAAAGCCCGCTTAGTTGCCAGTCCCTATAAAGAAGACAGTAAGAGAATAGAATAAAAACAAAGGGGTAGGCCAATTTAGTTCGGGAGGTGTCTTGTTACTCTTCTTTTGAAAAGATTTAAGTCATAGGAAAGTGGAAAAATAGAAACAGGAAGAGAGTTCCAGAGTTTACCAGTGAAAGGGATGAAAGAGTAAAGATACTGATTAACTCTTGCATTAGGAAGATGGACAGAATAGGGATGGGAATGAGTAGAAAGTCTTGTGCAGCGAGGCCGCGGGAGCGGGGGAGGCATGCAGTTAGTAAGTTCAGAAGAGCAGTGAGCATGAAAATAACGGTAGAAGAGAGCAAGAGAAGCAACATTGCGGCGGTGATTTAAAGATTGAAGACAGTCAGTCAGAGGAGAGGAGTTGAGGAGACGAAAAGCTTTTGACTCAACCCTGTTTAGGAGAGCTGTATGAGTGGATCCTCCCCAAACATGTGAGACATACTCCATACATGGGCGGATAAGGCCCCTGTAGAGAGCAAGCAATTGGGAGGGAGAAAAAAAGGACGCAGACGCCACAGCACACCTAACTTCTTAGAAGCTGTTTTAGCAAGAGATGAGATGTGAGATTTCCAGTTCCGATTTTTAGTAAAGGATAGTCCTAGAATGTTCATTGTAGAAGAAGGAGACAGTTGAGTGTCATTGAAGAAGGGGGGATAGTTATCTGGTAGGTTTTGTCGAGTAGATAGATGAAGAAATTGGGTTTTTGAGGCATTGAACAAAACAAGGTTTGCTTTGCCCCAATCAGAAATTATAGAAAGATCAGAAGTTAGGCGCTCGGTGGCATCTATCCGTGAATCACTTAGTTCCTGTTGAGTTGGACGTCTAATAAACGACGTTGAAAAATGCAGGGTAGAAAATCATCAGCGTAGGGGTGGATAGGGCTTTGAGTTAGACTTAGAAGATCATTAATGAATAATAGAAAGAGAGTGGGTGATAGGACAGAACCCTGGGGAACACCACTATTGATAGATTTAGGAGAAGAACAATGTCCGTCTACAGTAGCTGCAATAGAACGGTTTGAAAGGAAACTTAAAATGAAGGTACAGAGAGAAGGATAGAAACCGAATGAGGGTAGTTTGGAAATTAAAGATTTGTGCCAGACTCTATCAAAAGCTTTTGATATGTCAAGGGCAACAGCAAAAGTTTCACCGAAACCCCTAAAGGAGGATGACCAAGATTCAGTTAGAAAAGCTAGAAGATCGCCAGTAGATCACCCTTTACGGAAACCGTACTGACGATCAGATAGAAGATTGTGAGCATGCTTAAGAATCTTCTTATTAAGTATAGATTCAAAAACTTTAGAAAGGCAGGAAGTCAAAGCTATAGGACGGTAGTTTGAAGGATTAGAACGGTCACCCTTCTTAGGAACAGTTTGGATGTGAGCAAACTTCCAGCAAGAAGGAAAGGTGGAAGTAGATAGACATAGACGGAAAAGTTTGACCAGGCAAGGTGCCCAATTACAAGGTCCAGGCAATTAACTCATTACGCTAATTACTCATTTAGGGCTTGTTCTACGCAAAAAGTTTGTTGCACAGACCCCCATTAATTTTGACAGCACTACTTGCATGTCAAATTTCAGCTCAATCCGACAATAGTTAGGAGTAGTTTACGCTAATTACTCATTAAGGGCTTGTTCTACGCAAAAAGTTTGTTGCACAGACCCCCATTGATTTTGACAGCACTACTTGCATGTCAAATTTCAGCTCAATCCAATAATATTTAGGAGTAGTTATACACTTAGGGCTTAAACTTGGTTCCACGGGTCTCATGGTAAGAAGCAGCTCGCTTCGCTCGCTGACAATTATTGAATTACATGAAAAAATATTTCACGAGTACGTTGAATTTCATGACAAGATTTCATGACAAGATTAGAACTTGTCATGTGCAGAAGAAAATGAGGAAGAGATCTTGTGAGTGTGACAAGTTTTCTTATCAGACTATAATGACGAAGGCCGAGCTTGTCATAGTGACAAGATTTCAGCAATTCTGTGTTTACAGCGCTACACGATGTCAACACGGGACCAGCTGAGGGCGTGTGGCGTGACTGACGGAGGGGAGGGAAGGGAAGGGCGTGGGTGTACTGAACGCTGCTGGTCATGGTGGGCGGGGTGTGGGGGGAGGAAGGGGTATATCAAATAATAATAATAATAACAACAATAATAATAACAATAACTTACTCTCAACAAGACACAATCCAACTCTCTCTCTCTCTCTCTCTCTCTCTCTCTCTCTCTCTCTCTCTCTCTCTCTCTCTCTCTCTCTCTCTCTCTCTCTCTCTCTCTCTCTCTCTCTCTCTCTCTCTCTCTCTCTCTCTCTCTCTCTCTCTCTCTCTCTCTCTCTCTCTCTCTCTCTCTCTCTCTCTCTTCTTCACATCTTTTCCTCCCTTACTCCATCACCCTACCTCCCTCTCTCCCTAACTCTGTCCCTCTCACCTCCTCCTTCCCTCCCTCTCCCTGCCTGCTGCCCTGGAAAGCAGGAAAGCAGGGAGAGGGAGGAAAGCAAGACTAGGTCTAGAAAAAATAGTCAACAGCACCGCACACAATTAGTACACACACATGCACACACACACACACACACACACACACACACACACACACACACACACACACACACACACACACACACACACACACACACACACACACACACACACACACACACACACACACACACACACACACACACACACACACACACACACACACACACACACACACACACACACACACACACACTCACTCACTCACTCACTCACTCACTCACTCACTCACTCACTCACTCACTCACTCACTCACTCACTCACTCACTCACTCACTCACTCACTCACTCACTCACTCACTCACACACACACACACACACACACACACACACACACACACACACACACACACACACACACACACCACACACACACACACACACACACATGCACACACACACACACACACACACACACTCACATACACACAGTACTTACACACACTTAGTACACATACATGCACACACACACACACACACACACATACACACTCACATACACACAGTACACACACACATGCACACACACACACATACACCTTCACATACACACAGTACTCACACACACTTAGTACACACACACATGCACACACACACATACACCCTCACATACACACAGTACTCACACACACTTAGCAACACACACACACACACACACACACACACACACACACACACACACACACACACACATACACCTTCACATACACACAGTACTCACACACACTTAGTACACACACACATGCACACACACACATACACCCTCACATACACACAGTACTCACACACACTTAGCACACACACACACACACACACACACACACACACACACACACACACACACACACACACACACACACACACACACACACACTTGGTACACACTCATGCACACACACACACGCACACACACACACACACACACACACACACACACACACACACACTCACATACACACAGTACTCACATACACTTAGTACACACACACATGCACACACACACACCTACTCTCCACAAGAGACAATGCAACCAACACTATGTACAGTTTCCCGCCACGCAGTGCTGGCCTCGTGACCAACACAGAGCCACCACCAAAGGCTGGGTTCCGCGCCGCTCTGGGTCCTGCCTTGGCTCTGCAATACAACTGTTCCCACGCACCGTAGTCTTCGTGACTATAGTCACCAATACACCGCAATGATCAACAAAATACATGGAAGCAGTACACGTGTCGTTCATTATTAGCCAGCAAAGCGAAGGTTCTCGGGTGGCTCGGGGTGACCAAGTAGGGAGAGGGAGGGAGGGAGGCAAGACTAGAGATCGAGAAAAAACAACAACAGCACCGCACACACACAATTAGCACACACACACATGCACACACTCACAAGCTGATAACACTGGGGAACAATTTGAAGAAAAAAAAATTGTTGAGTTAGATTTTTGAGCTTATTTAGACTAAAATTGGCATGCTGATTCCAAATCTGTAGTCAGTTTTTTTTAATAGCACGTCAAGTTTTTTCTCCACAGCTTACCCTCCAGATAAGCAAAATTCCACTTGTGTGCTGTAGTAAAACTTGCCAGCTGATTACGATTTGACTCATCGAGAGCTATGTGGCAACTTGTTTGTGCAGTAACAATTGAGACAGTGCGGTGAGAGGTGTGTGCAGCTCCCAATAGGTCAGTACTATCAATATCTGCAAACAGAAAGCTAGGATAGTAGGAATTAGGAGGATTTGTTATGGCTTTTCTCTTAACCTTGTAACAACATACCATTGTAATTTCTATTTCGTTTTATGCTGGTTTTTTTGTTTTCAAAGCTTGTAACTATTCCAGCTTAGTGTTTTATTTACATAGGTATATATTTCTTTTGTTTCAGATCATGTCTGCTCCTGCTACGTCTCGTCGTAAATGCCTAAACAACCCTGACTCCTTCTGCTATATATGTGGTAGTTTCACCATTCCAAGTCAGAGGGCAAGCATCAGCGTATTTGTCAAACAAGCATATTTCGCATATTTTAAAGTGAAACTCGGTGATCAAGACAAGCTATGGGCCCTCACAAAGTGTGCAAGCAGTGTGTCGAGAGATTACGGATGTGGACCAAAGGAACACGTGAAAAGTTGGCATTTGGTATCCCCATGGTTTGGCGAGAGCAAAAAGATCATTCCACAGACTGTTACTTTTGTTTAGTGAAAACATCAGGATTTAACAAGAAAAATAAAAGTAAAATAGAATATCCTAATCTACCGTCAGCTATAAGACCAATGCCTCATTCAGCTGAAATTCCAGTGCCAGTTTTCGAACAACTACCTCCTCTAGAAGATCTGAGTGATGTTGAAGAACGCAGTCACAGCAATGATGCAGATTTTGACATTCACGAGGATTCAGTTCGTAGGGGATTTGATCAGCATGAGTTGAATGATTTAGCACGTGATTTGGGCCTATCCAAAAAAGCTTCAGAAATACTAGCATCAAGACTGAACGAGAAAAACATACTTGAACAAGGAGTGAAGGTATCATACTTTCGAATCAGAGAAAGTACATTTCTGCAGTACTTTCGAAGTGCCAGCGGTTTTGTGTTTTGCCATAACATTCCTGGTTCACTGAAGGAATTAGGGCTTTCAATCTACAATCCAAATGAATGGCGATTGTTTATTGATAGCTCAAAGCGGAGCTTGAAGTGTGTCCTTCTACACAATGGCAATTTGTTTGGCGCAGTCCCTATTGGGCATTCGGTCTGTCTTCGTGAAGAATATGGAGATGTAAAGAGAGTCATTGAGTTATTGCAATATGACAAACACAATTGGATCATCTGTGTTGACCCTAAAATGGTGTCCTTCCTTCTTGGTCAACAACGTGGATACACAAAGTATCCCTGCTTTCTCTGTATGTGGGATAGCAGAGCTCGAGAGAAGCATTGGGTTCAGACGAATTGGCCTCCGAAATCTGATCTTAAACCTGGAGATCCTAACATTGTACATGAGCCACTTGTTGACAGGAAGAAAATAATATTCCCACCTCTGCACATAAAACTAGGTCTCATGAAACAATTTGTAAAAGCATTGTCAACTGATGGCGACTGTTTGAAGTACATCATCTTGGCATTTCCTGGACTGTCAATTGAAAAAATCAAGGCCGGTGTGTTTGATGGTCCACAAATTCGACAGCTCATCAAAGATGAACATTTCAACGGTACTATGTCAGACCTTGAAAAGAATGCTTGGCTATCATTCAAAGACGTCGTCAAGAACTTTCTTGGAAATACACGTGCAAGTAATTACACAGAAATTGTTCAGAAACTATTGGAGAGCTACAAAGCGCTTGGTATTACTTTAATACATGAGTATTAAAGTACATTTTTTGCATAGCCATCTTGCCAACTTTCCGGAAAATCTTGGTGCTGCTAGCGACGAGCAAGGTGAACGATTTCACCAAGATTTGAAGGTTATGGAAGAACGTTACCAGGGTAGATGGGATGTGCATATGATGGCTGACTATTGTTGGAGCATCAAACGCGATAGTCCTCAAGTTGAACACTCCAGACAAAGCTACAAACGTAAATTTTTACCTTAACCTGCACACAATTATAGCCTTATCCTTTCTAAAAACATGATAATGTTAAATAAACATTCTATTCATGCCTTTCTTTCATTTTTCATTGTATGTTAACATTTGCAACTTTTTATAAAATAAGCACTGTTACTGTTATGTACAGTATTTTTCATATTTTTTAAGAAAACGAAAATCCTACAGTTCAAAAACTTGACGTGATAGAGAAAAACTGAGATCAGTTTTGGATTCAGCACCCAAAAATTACTTAATAACAAGTGTCAGACCTAACTCAACAAACATTTGTTCCCCAGTGTAATGATAACATCTGGGTAACAAAATATGTTGAAACTCGTCCAGGTTTTCCAGATGAATATGACTATTTGAGCTCTGAGTCCGAAAGACCATGGTTCTTGCCCATCAGTCAGGTTTTGCACGAAATTAAAAAATCGATTTGTAAAAAAAAATTCTGCGGATCAACAGTGGAAACCCCTGATGATTTTTCCGTTTCCTCAAGAATAAAGTCATTGGATACTCCAACATTCATAAAGTTTTTTTATCCAGTCAAATTTGATAAGCAAATTATCATAATAAGTATAAGTACATGAGCGTTCGGGCACAAAAGTTCAGAGTTCACTCTATATATGCTGGCGTTCTTCGATACCCGTGGTGAAGCTGCTGGGTGTCTCTCTTCAAGCGACCAGCAGGGTAGTCCGCACAATCATGACTTCCGCCACCTCCCGGTACCTCTCCTCCTTTGGCAGTCTGATGGAACCTTTTCCTGCTCGTCCTCTGCCCCAAGGTTCAGGAACTTCCCATTGTAGACAAGAAGTGGCATCTTAAGACTCCCTCAACCCGAGTTTGGACAGGCCTCACATGCTGCTGACGAGTCGCGTGGTTGCTGCCTTCGGTTCCAGGAAGTTGTTCAACACCTGCACAACGTTCTCACGCGGCGTCACCTAGCGTCTTCATGGAGTTGAGGTAACTTGTGTCCTTTGAGCTGCCGTATCTATGGGCCATCGAAAATGCCGCCCACTTCCATGGCAGCCGAAGCTCGTGCACGCAGTGAGACCTCCCTCCTTGTCCAGAGCGGAGGTGAACTGTTTCATTAACCGAAGCCAAGTGTAGCGGTGAGGATCAATATCATCCCGTAAACAAGAGGTCATTTATGAATGTTTCGCCCAGGTACTAACTGCTTCCGCCGGACTTTCTTACATAGTGCTGGGCTCTGTCTGAGTCCATGCTAAAGCAGGGTACTTCGTGAACCGGATGCTGACTCAAGTAGAAGTTCACCATTCAAGTCGAGCAGATGATCCATTGGTGTGCTCATATGGGTCGGCACGTACTCATGCTTATATCTTGAGAGGTGGAGTCGCAAGAGGGATTGAGGTCGAACTGGTTCGGTTTTGGAGGACACCACATCAAAGAGCGCTTACGCTGTCAATGAAGGGCGCCAATCTCTCGATCGTATGAGGATCGCGCAGTTTCAGAAGCCGCGACATCTCGGCAGTACACAGGCTTCCGCCGCAGAAGTAGCCCATGAGGCCTCATGCCCTACAAAGAAATGAACGCGCAGTCCTGCCAACCAAGATTTTTCCTTTGATCGGGCGCCAACAGCATCGGAGAAGCCTATCGACACTGAGATCCCGAACCAGATCAATAAAGCTCACATTTATGAAAAGGGTAGCGGACTATCTGTGTATACTCTTCTTTGATATCGCCTCTGTACAGGTGGCCTCGTCGTGACAAGTCGGAAGAGTGAAACCTGGTACAGGAATTTCTTAGAGTGAGCCAGTGACGCGGGAGATGGAATCGGGTAACTGGAGCTATGCCGATTTTCGGTGATGCCATTAGTATTGATGGCGCAGTAAGTAACAATCCGATGCATAGGTCAAAGGCTCCCTCAATGGAATCCCAAATTCATGAAGTTTTGGCCTTCGTACCGCCGGAGGTATTTCACGACACGTCTGCAACAGTGTGATCGGTGCAAGGATTATCTGACCCAGCTTGACTTTTAAAGTAAGCCCGTGCCACTTCAACTTCCTGTTGATTTCTCCTTCCCCTGACAGCGTGATCTGTCCGCAGACTGTAGCAGAAAACGTCAGGATATATTCCGCATGACCGTCCGCCGAAGCATCCAATAATGAAGAAAGAGAGAGAGCTGAGGTCAGACAATGAATTAGAATTTTAGAATTTAGAAATAGAATGGAGTAATGGGAGAAGGATTGATGTGATTGGCTAATTGTGGATACACCTTTATTCTGTCTGTGGCATTGTAATTCGATATATTCTTCAAGAAAAATATGATTGAACTCAAAACCCCTGATATTAGCATATGTATAGCTCGTCAGGTAGGCCTATGGCTGTATCTCAAAAAGTTGACCTGATAGAGCAAAATCAATGTGATATTCGGACTCAGAACACCTAAATTAGTCTAAATCAACTGAGAAACCCCTGACGATTTTTTGGCTGTTACCCAGTGTAATAGATTGTTGGCCGGGGCAGGATTCGAACCCGTGCGCTTTTAGCCAGATGATATGACAGCTTGGAGTTAGTTAGATAGACCAGGAGGGATCTCTCCCTTGAGGCTTGCAGGGAGCTTGGATCACTGATGTCAGTCTGAGGGAGAAGTGGAACCCGTGTGTCCTCAGGGTGGAGTTAGTAATCTTGGAACTCTTACGAGATCACGGGCAATAAAGGTGTTTTCCCAGGTTTTTGCCTGGCAAAATGAGCCTAAAGGTAAAAGTCACAGTAGGAGTTCGGGTGAGGTGTTTAGATATAACTTCTCTATTATTTATAGCTGGGTGCTCCATAGCTCAGTGGTAAAGTGTTGGTGTTTCAATACGTCAACAAAAAGGTGATGGGTTCGATTCCCGCACAAGTCCTTTACGGATATCTTTACCGAGCTCGGACCCCGTCCCCCCCTCAAAACCTCTGGCAGTCTGTCGACCTCCCTCCCTCTGGCCAAGGGAAGGTAACTGATAGGCAAGACGTGGGTGAGAGGATCCCTCCCCCATCCCCATCCCCACCCCCATCCCCCGTCCATCGACCTCCCTCCCCCTGGCCAGGGGAAGGTAACTGATAGACATCCCTTCCCCTCCTCCTCCCGTCCACCTACCTCCCTCCCTCTGGCCAGGGGAAGGTAACTGGTGGATGAGATCCTAATCCCCCATCCTAATCCCCCCTCCCACCCTCTGCCCGCCCATCGACCTCCCTCCCTCTGGCCAAGGGAAGGTAACTGATAGACGAGACGTGGGTGAGAGATAAAAAAAAAAAATAAAAAAAATAATAATAATAATAATAATAACGGGTTATGGTAACTGTAAATAGTAATGGGTCGGGTTGTATCTGATGGGAGAGGTTTAAAGAGCGGTCGACGTCATATGGGTGGTTCAAGGGTCGTGGTCAGGATAGGTTGCTCAGGTCGACGTGATGACAGGTAGGATCAAAGTGGTGGAAAGGTCAAGGGTTAGGTTAGGGGTCCACATGATGGTCCGGTTGAAGGGGCGTATCTGAGTTCACTCAGTTCGTATCTGCCTTCTCGCATCGGACCCCAGACCCTAGCCCCCAGCCCGCCCGTCACCCAGACCCCCACCACCATCCAACCGCACCCCAGTGCCTAGCCAACCCAAGGGTTCATTGCCCACCACGCCCGCCACCCAGGCACTGAGACCAGACCCTAGCCCTCAGGTACTAAAGATAAAATAAATAAATAATAAAGGGTAATCGGTAAAGGGTAATGAAGTAAAGGGTAATAAAATAAAAGTAAAAGTAAAATAAAATAAAATTTTATTTAAAATAAGTAAATAAATGTAATATTAAATATAAATATATATATATATTATTATATATATATATATATATATATATATATATATATATATATATATATATATATAATTATATATATATATATATATATAACACACATCGATCGATCAGTGTGATCTGAAGAGATATTAGATATTTTATTTTTTATATTAGAGGACTCATGCACATTAGTACTCTCGGCTTTACTATTATCTCTTCATCTCACTGTCTCTCACACACAATTATAATATATATATATATATATATATTATATATAGAGAGAGAGAGAGAGAGAGAGAGAGAGAGAGAGAGAGAGAGAGAGAGAGAGAGAGAGAGAGAGAGAGAGAGAGAGAGAGAGAGAAGGACTTTGCATCACATATTTATATATATATATTTATATATTTATATATAATGTGTATACACACACATTATAATGATTGACGAGCATTCTTGCATATAGCCCTATATAGACAGTATGGACAGATTATATTACTAAGGGAAGGATTACTGCTAGAAGAGACAAGGTATTACGTTGTGAGAGACAGTGAGATGAAGAGATAATAGCAAAGTACACATAGATCGATCGATGTGTGTGTGTGTCTCCCAACATTGCAACTCTAACCCACTGTCTCTGTCTCTTCCCTTCTTCCTTCTCCTCTCTCTGTCTTTTCCTTCCTTCTTTCTCCTCTCTCTCTCTCTCTTCCTCCCTTCTTCCTCTTCTTTCTCTCTCTTCCTCTCTTCTTCCTCCTCTCTCTCTCTCTCTTCCTCCCTTCTTCCCCCCCTCTCTTTCTCTCTCTCTTCCTTCCTTCTTCCTTCTCTCTCTCTCTTCCTTCCTTTTTCCTCCTCTCTCTCTTCTCTCTCCTATATATATATAATGTGTACACATTATATATACATATACATGGTATATATAATATATATAATACACATATATTATATATATATATATATTTAATATATACACATTATATATAAATATATATAAATATATATAAACATGTGATGTAAAGTCCTTCTCTATATATATATTTATGCTGATATATATATATATATAGTATATAATATACTACTACTCGATAATATATATATACATATATATATATATATATATATATATATATATATAATATATATTATATATATATATATATATATATATATATATAAATATAATATATATATAATAATATATATATATATAATATAATAATATATATATATAATAAAGAGGAAGAGGAATTTATATATAAAATATATGATAATATATATATATAATATTTATTTAATATATATTTATATATAATATATATTATATATATTATACTATATATATATTATATATAATATTCATATGGAATGTGTTATTCATATTCATATGTGTTAAAGTAATCGTCCAGACCATTTCATCATTCCTGATTTAATGCAATCAAATTATAGCCATTAGCGAGTATATCAACAATATGTTGTCACTTTTTGCATCCATTTTAAATAATCCGCAATCAAAATCTGCAAATTCCCCGAGCTCTCAAAACGCTGCTCAAGGCTTGCAGACGACGCAACATGACTCGGTGACGTCACAGCAGGAAGCCTTCTCTTCCCGCGCTGATAACCACCACTACAACCTTATAGTCAGGAGGAAGAAATGAGGAAGAGAGAGAGAGAGAGAAGGAAGAAAGGAGGAAGAGAGGAGAGAGAGAGAGAGAGAGAGAGGAGAGAGAGAGAGAGAGAGAGAGAGAGAGAGAGAGAGAGAGAGAGAGGAGAGAGAGAGAGAGAGGAGAGAAAGGAAAGGAAGAAGAGAGAGAGAGAAGGAAGAAGGAAGGAAGAGAGAGAGAGAGAGAGGGGGGGAAGAAGGGAGGAGAGAGAGAGAGAGAGAGAGAAGAAGAGAGAAGAGAGAGAAGAAGGAAGAAGGAGAAGAGAGAGAGAGAGAGAGGGGAGGAAGAAGGAAGGAAGAGACAGAGAGAGAGAAGGAAGAAGGGAAGAGACAGAGACAGTGGGTTAGAGTTGCCATGTTGGGAGACACACACACACATCGATCGATCTCTCCTGTGCTATTATCTCTTCATCTCACTGTCTCTCACAACGTAATACCTTGTCTCTTCTAGCAGTAATCCTTCCCTTAGTTACATTATCTGTCCATACTGTCTATATAGGGCTATATGCAAGAATGCTCGTCAAATCCCGGCAGGTGGAGATTCCCCACAGTCGTATCTCCACTGGTGGGATCTTCAAGAAATGCCCTACCGGTGGATATTTGACAGTCGTACCAACACAAGCGGTGGCTGCAAAAGCAGGCGTACCAACACAAGCGAGTCCAAGGCGGCATCAGTATTTTGACTGTTTTACACCTATCTAATTCCTTTTACTAGCCTAATTTATCATTTCTACCATTAAAATAATAGCTTTGTTAGTGTTCGCCACTTATCTGAGGCGTTGATGAAGAAAAAATGGGCCTGAGTGATGCTTGTGCGTACATTTGAACGTCCCGCCAGTCGCCACAAAGCAATATGGCGGACCACCTCTACCACAGCCGCTCTCCCTCGTCACCACTTATCACAGCAATATAAGGCCTCCTGCACCTACTTTTACCTTAATTATGACATGTGTGCATTCACAGTGTATGAATGTCACTCTCGGTTATGTTGAAAACTCGCCTGTAATGGTCTGGGAAGAAATAGGATGGAATAAGGGCAGAGCGGTAGCAGGTGGGATGTGCATGGTGAACGCTCAGCTGACTCAAACCTCCACTCGTTGCGTTGTCCTCTGTTGATTCTTGCTTACCGCGTCGCGACGCAACGGGTCGAGAAAATTTCTTGCATATGGCCCATAATAACCACCACTACAACCTTATAGTCAGGAGAAAGAAAGGAGAGGAGAGAGAGAGAGAGAAGAGAAGGAAGAAGAGAGAAGAGAGAGAGAGAGAAGGAGAGAGAGAGAGAGAGAGAGAGAGAGAGAGAAGAGAGAGAGAGAGAGAGAGAGGAGGAAGAAGGAAGGAGAGAGAGAGAGAGAAGAGAAGAAGAGAGGAGGAGAGAGAGAGAGAGAGGAGGAAGAAGGAAGGAAGAGAGAGAGAGAGAAGGAAGAAGGAAGGAAGAGAGAGAGAGAGAGGGGGGAAGAAGGGAGGAAGAGAGAGAGAGAGGGGAGAAAGAAGAGAGGAAGAGAGAGAGAGAGAGAGAGAGAGAGAGAGAGAGAGAGAGAGAGAGAGAGAGAGAGAGAGAGAGAGAGAGAGAGAGAGAGAGAGAGAGAGAGAGAGAGAAAGAGAGAGGAGGAAGAAGGGAGGGAGAGAGAGAGAGAGGAGGATTAAGGAAGGAAGAGAGAGAGAGAGAAGGAAGAAGGGAAGAGAGAGACAGTGGGTTAGAGTTGCCATGTTGGGAGACACACATACACATCGATCGATCTCTCCTTTGCTATTATCTCTTCATCTCACTGTCTCTCACAACGTAATACCTTGTATCTTCTAGCAGTAATCCTTCCCTTAGTTCTATAATCTGTCCATACTGTCTATATCTGTCCTATAACACATAATAAAACCGTCAATACTCCGCTATGTGGCAAGGCGGTGGTGTGGCTGGGTGGCTTCTACTACTAACTACTACTACTACTGATATGATAAGATTTTCATCCTATCTAGACACTTTGCAAGTACCAACTACAAGGTTATTGACTATACAAAGCGCCGCCACGTCAGCACGAACTAGGCGGACTCGAACCGCTGACCGAATGCACAGGGACGCTGCACATTGCGAACTCACGTCGCTACCAACCTTGCCACCCTGACGGGCTACTACTACTGAGCAACTACTACTACTATTACTACTACTACACTACTACTACTACTACTACTACTACTACCACTATTACCACCACTACCACCACTATTCTACTATTACTACTACTACTACTACCACCACTACTATTATTACCACTATTACCACCACTACCACCACTACTATACTACTACTACTACTACTACTATACACAAGCAGAAGACTGTTGTTTACATTGGACTTCCTCCTGTGACGTCATCAATAATATTCGTAGCCCTGTTGGTGGGAAGAAAATTTGTTTCGCGCGCTTTTACAAAAGTCGCGTTTTTACGGAAATAAGGCCTGGAAATCAATTCTTTTTGGTGGATTAGGTGTTTTGAATGAACATTCAACATAATTAGGCAAAAAAAATGGGTCTAGACGATTACTTTAAGATATATTATATAAATATTTTTATATATGAATATATAATATGAATATTATATATAACACACATTACACACATTATTATATATAATATTATAACACACATTACACACATTACACAGACACTTATATATATGTGTGTGTAATGTGTGTGTGTCTGTATATGTGTGTGTATGTGTAATGTGTGTGCACACACACATTATATATATATATATATATATATATATATATATATATATATATATATATATATATATATATATATATATATATATATATATATATATATATATATATATATATATACATATATATATATATATATATATATATATATATATATATATATATAATACACATATATGTAATATACGTATATAATACACATTTATATATATATATATATATATATATATATATATATATATATATATATATATATATATATATATATATATATATATATATATATATATATATATATATATATAATATATATATATATATATATATATATATATATATATAATATATATATATATATATATATAATATATATATATATATATATATATATATATATATACATATATATATATATTATATATATAATATACCAAAGACTACTCTATACTGGACATGCTACTCGTGCCCCGCGCCAACCCGCCCATGACCAGTGGAGACCAGTTTTGCGATTCCTGACATTTTCGAACATCACCCCCATTTCCCTCCCTGTGGTTTGTCAGTATAAATGATATACCGTTATCTTCGCAAATGTTTGTTCTATAATATTATCAAATAAAAAACAGTAAAATACACTAAAGAAATGACATTATGAGAGAGTGAAGATGCATGAACTGATGCATGAACTTAATATTTACTTAAACTTTTCGCCATTTAGTATTTTGCGAGAAAACATTTTTGATGAAACATATGAATAGAATAAATTTAATGAATATAAGCAGATTTTCATTAGCTTTCCATTGATATATTTCGTTTTCTGATAAATTAATTAGAACCATACATAAATTAGCGTTAACTAAACAAATAGCATCATCAATTGGATCGGCAAGTAAAAAAGTGTTCCATGAATACAGTAGACTATGGTTTATCAGTATAAATGATACACTGTTATCTTCGTAAATGATTGTTCTATAATATTATCAAATAAAAAAACTGTAAAATACACCAAAGAAATGCCATTATGAGACTGAAGAAATATGCATGAACTTAATATTCACTTAAGGGGAGAGTCTGCCGTGAAAATATGAAGAAGAAAAATTTAATATACGAATTTGAGTTATATGGCCTATGACTCTATGGCAACACCCTATCCCTTGGCTTTCGAATGGTGGAATTTTTTTCAGCCGGACATAAATTTAAATGCCCATAGCGAGGGGCATTTAAACTTTCAAAATTTGTAAAAAAAATATTAAAAAAATTTACATTTTTCTCGATAATTTTCCCATATATCAAAACTAAACCTTTAAAAAAAAAAGAACAGCAATCTTCAGGGTGAAGTTTGTTACCCAGGTAACAATTCTGGAACACAATTTTGGATATGAAAAGTGCAACCTGTTTACAACATTTTTTGGAACAAAGGTATACATCCAAAAAGGACTAGAAAGAGAGAAAAGAGAAGAATTACACCGAAGAAGACAATAAACAAGAAGAGGAAGACAGACAAAGGAATTCCAACCGCAAACTATGCACTTGGTGAATTTTGATCGAACCTTGCAACAATGAGGGGCGTGGCGCGTCCTGACACCCTCGCCTTTGAGCGATTAATTAATACCTTTATAAGGGGGGACAAGGTGCAGATCCTTTTATGCATGCATTGATATGTGATTACTGATCCCATAAAATTCATATGCAAGTAGCATTGACAGTATAGTACCTTCACTGGAGCGCAGAAACTTTAGCAAAACTTCAAACGCGTTTTTCTCAAAACTAGTAAAAAATGAACATAAAATTCATCTCTGCTTTTATTTTTTGGCACGATTTTCACGAAACTTTAGGACACACAAAATCAAATATCGTAAAAAAAACTGCTTTGATTTTTTTTTTTTTTAAGTTTTAGTTTTGATATATGAGAAAATTATCCTTAAAATTTTCATTTTTTTTTTTTTTTTAACAATTTAAAATAAAAAAATCGAAAACAATTTAAAAAAAATTATCAGAACAAATTGTTATAATAACAATGAATTATCAGATGCTCATGGCACAAGGAAATCGGTCAAAAAATGGCTGAGAAGAAGCAATTCAAAATTTCATCAAAAACCGACCAAAATAGTTTCCTTAAAATTTTCAAATATTTCCTTTCATCCGATCAGCTTGAAATGTTCATGTGATAACAAGGGTACTAATATACACAACTATAAATTATTCATGACCGTAGATGCAATTTTTAATTCACGGCGGACTCTCCCCTTAAACTCTTCGCCATTTAATATTTTGCGTGAAGACTTTTTACATGCAACATATCAATAGAAGTGAAGTTTTGTTATCTTTCCATTGAAATATTTCGTTTTCTGATAAATTAATTAGAACCATGCATAAATTAGCGTTAACTAAATAAATAACATCAGTAATCGGATAATTTTCCCTCTTGATGAGGTTGTTTATTTAGTTAAAGCTAATTTATGTATGGTTCTAATTCATTTATCAGACAACGAAATATATTAATGGAAAGCTCATAAAATTCCACTTCTATTGATATGTTTCATGTAAAATGTTTTCACGCAAAATATTAAATGGCGAAGAGTTTAAGTGAATTAAAGTCATCCATATTTCTTCACTCTGTCATAATGTCATTTCTTTAGTGTATTTTACAGTTTTGTATTTGATAATATTATAGAACAAACATTTACGAAGATAACGGTATATCATTTATACTGATAAACCATAGGAAGGGAAATGGGAGTGATGTTCGAAAATGTCAGGAATCGCACAACTGGCCTACACTGGAAATAGTCCAAAATGAGTAGCAAGTCCGGTATACAGTAGTCTTTGAATATACATATACATATATATATATTATATTATATATATATATATATATAAATATATATATATATATATATATATATTAAAATATATAATATATATATATATATATATATATATATATATATATATATATATATATATATATATATAATATATATATATCATATATAATATCATAATATATAATATACATATATATATAATATATTATAATATATATATATATATATATATATATATATATATATATATATATATATATAATATATATATATATATATATATATATATATTATATAATATATATATATTATATATATATATATATATATATATTATATATAATTATATATAAATAATATTATATATATAATATATATTATATATATATATATATATATTTATATTATATATTATATATAAATATAATATATATATATATATATTATATATTATATATATTATATATATATATTATAATATATATATTATAATATTATATTATATATATATATTATATATATATATATATTATATATATATATATATAATATTATATATATATATATATATATATATATATATATATATATATATTATATATATATATATATAATATATATATATATATATATATATATATATATATATATATATAATATATATATATATATATAATGTGTATATATAATGTAATATATACACATATAATGTGTGTGTGTAATGTGTGTGTGTGTGTAATGTATATGTGTGTGTGTATGTGTAATGTGTGTGCACACACACATTATATATATATATATATATATATATATATATATATTATATATATATATATATAATATATATTATATATATATATATATATTATATATGTATATATTATATACACATTATTATATACAATATAATATATATATATATATATATATATATATATATTATATAATATATATATATATATATATATATATATATATATCAGATATATAGATATATAACTCCCTATGTAATGTATAATAAATATGTATTGTATATAATATATATAATTATAATATATATTATATATATAATATATATAATATATATATATATATAATATATATAATATATATATATAATATATATATATATATATATATATATATATATAATATATAATATATATATATATAATATATATATATTATATATACATTTATATATAATATATAATACTAGCCGCAAAGCCGCCCTCCGGGTGGACTTTTTGGCTAGCTCCTGCGGAGGGCTATTGGTGCGCCTTCGGCCCACCAAACACAGACTCTCCAGATAGCCCCTTCTAACTTTCCTGAAATCATGGATGTAGAAATGTATGTATTAATGCCAACCCATTCACATCACCCCCAACCCATTCACTCACCCATTACCCATCACCCCCCACCCATTCACTCACCCATTACCCATCACCCCCTACCCATTCACTCACCCATTACCCATCACCACACGCCCATTCACTCACCCATTACCCATCACCCCCCACCTATTCCCTCACCCATCACCCATCACCCCCAACCCATCACCCACCACCCATTCACTCACCCATCACCCGACACCCATTACCCATCACCCCACCCATTCACTCACCCATTACCCATCACCCTACCTCAAGGTTTCCTCAATTCTCGCAACCCACTTTTTTTCACAATTCTCGCTAATAGGCTACTAAAAAATAGAAGAAAAAAAGTGATCGGATCATTTCATAAGTGAGCTTAAAATGTGCCCCTGGTCGACCCGGTTCCAAAACTGTGCCATATGATGGGATTGGGGCACTGGGGGCGGCACCTATCGCGGACACACAGACAGACAGACACACACACACACACACACACACACACACACACACACACACACACACACACACACACACACACACACACACACA
Organism: Chionoecetes opilio; assembly: GCA_016584305.1. Lineage (NCBI taxonomy): Eukaryota > Metazoa > Arthropoda > Malacostraca > Decapoda > Majidae > Chionoecetes > Chionoecetes opilio. Next base: position 27,036 of record JACEEZ010023005.1, on the reverse strand, counting down.
CACACACACACACACACACACTTTCGCTTATATTATTACTAGCCGCAAAGCCGCCCTCCGGGCGGACTTTTTGGCTAGCTCCTGAGGAGGGCTATTGGTGGGCCTTCGGCCCACCACCTGTGTTTGGTGGGCCTTCGGCCCACTAAACACAGTCTCTCCAAATAGCCCCTTCTAACTTTCCTGAAATCATGGATGTAGAAATGTATGTATTAACGCCAACCCATTCACATCACCCCCAACCCATTCACTCACCCATTACCCATCACCCCCAACCCATTCACTCACCCATTACCCATCACCCCCCACCCATTCACTCACCCATTACCCAGCACCACACACCCATTCACTCACACATTACCCATCACCCCCCACCTATTTCCTCACCCATCACCCATCACCCCCAACCCATTCTCTCACCCATCACCCCACACCCATTACCCATCACCCCACTCATTCACTCACCCATTACCCATCACCCTACATCAAGGTTTCCTCAATTCTCGCGACCTACTTTTTTTTCACAATTCTCGCTAATAAGCTACTAAAAAAAAAAAAAAAAAAAAGTGATCGGATCATCTCATAAGTAGGCTTAAAATGTGCCCATGGTCGACCCGGTTCCAAAACTGTGCCATATGATGGGATTGGGGCACTGGGGGTCGGCACCTATCGCGGACACACAGACAGACAGACAGACACACACACTTTCGCTTATATTATTATAGAATATATGATATATATATAATATATATATATATATATATATATATATATATATATATATATATATATATATATATATATATATATATATAATATATATATATATATATACTAGCCGCAAAGCCGCCCTCCGGGCGGACTTTTTGGCTAGCTCCTGCGGAGGGCTATTGGTGGGCCTTCGGCCCACCAAACACAGACTCTCCAGATAGCCCCTTCTACCTTTCCTGAAATCATGGATGTAGAAATGTATGTATTAACGCCAACCTATTCACATCACCCCCAACCCATTCACTCACCCATTACCCATCACCCCCCACCCATTCACTCACCCATTATCCATCACCACACACCCATTCACTCACCCATTACCCATCACCCCCCATCTATTCCCTCACCCATCACCCATCACCCCCCACCCATTCACTCACCCATCACCCCACGCCCATTACCCATCACCCCACCCGTTCACTCACCCATTATCCATCACCCTACATCAAGGTTTCCTCAATTCTCGCAACCCACTTGTTTTTAACAATTCTCGCTAATAGGTTGCAAATAAAAAAAAGAAAAAAAGTAATCGGATCATCTCATAAATGGGCTTAAAACCTTCCCCTGCTCAAGCCGGTTCCAAAACTGTGCCATATGAGGGGATTCCGCCACAGGGGGCGGCACCTGGAGCGGACACACACACACACACACACACACACACACACACACACACACACACACACACACACACACACACACACACACACACAGACACACTTTCGCTTATATTATTATATATATATATATATATATATATATATATATATATAATACCTTTATATATAATATATAAATATATATACTTTATATATAAATAATATATATATAATATATAATAATATATATATATAATATATTTATATATAATATATAAAATATACTATATATATATTATATATAATATGAATATTATATATAACTAGCTGCAAAGCCGCCCTCCGGGCGGACTTTTTGGCTAGCTTCTGCGGAGGGCTATTGGTGGGCCTTCGGCCCACCACCTGTGTTTGGTGGGCCGAAGGCCCACCAAACATGGACTCTCCAGATAGCCCCTTCTAACTTTCCTGAAATCATGGATGTAGAAATGTATGTATTCCCCCCACCCATTCACTCACCCATTACCCATCACCCCCCACCCATTCACTCACCCATTACCCATCACCCCCCACCCATTCACTCACCCATTACCCATCACCCCCCACCCATTCACTCACCCATTACCCATCACCACACACCCATTCACTCACCCATTACCCATCACTACACACCCATTCACTCACCCATTACCCATCACCCCCCACCCATTCACTCACCCATTACCCATCACCCCCCACCCATTCACTCACCCATTACCCATCACCACACACCCATTCACTCACCCATTACCCATCACCCCCCACCCATTCACTCACCCATTACCCATCACCACACACCCATTCACTCACCCATTACCCATCACCCCCCACCCATTCACTCAACCCCCACCCATTCACTCACCCATTACCCATCACCCCCCACCCATTCACTCACCCATTACCCATCACCCCCCACCCATTCACTCACCCATTACCCATCACCACACACCCATTCACTCACCCATTACCCATCACCCCCCACCCATTCACTCACCCATTACCCATCACCACACACCCATTCACTCACCCATTACCCATCACCCCCACCTATTCCCTCACCCATCACCCATCACCCCCAACCCATCACCCCCCACCCATTCACTCACCCATCACCCCACACCCATTACCCATCACCCCACCCATTCACTCACCCATTACCCATCACCCTACATCAAGGCTTCCTCAATTCTCGCAACCCACTTTTGTTTTCACAATTCTCGCTTATAGGCTGCTAAAAAAAAAAAAAAAAAAAGGTGATCGGATCATCTCATAAGTGGGCTTATGACCTTCCCCTGGTCAACCTGATTCCAAAAATGTGCCATATGAGGTGTTTGCGCCACGGGGGGCGGAACCTATACCACACACACACACACACACACACACACACAGACAGACAGACACACTTTCGCTTATATTATTATAAGAAGATATATCTTAAACAAGCTACGTCTTTCCAAAGTACGCTCGATGACTGACGATTCTCGAGTTGACAGGTATAGCTTTTCTGACTATATGAACAAGGGGACAATGTATGGGAGGTGAGTTTTTAAATATTGGTCTAAATGCAATTTCGAGGCCATATTCCCCATACCGTATTTTACGCTCTACTACTTTGTCATGAGTGAAAACTTTTGTATCTGTACAGTAAGTGTTTTTATTACAGGTATATTCATACAAGAACGATTCTACCTCCACAAATATTCATCACTGGGGAAATTACATAGAACAACAATTATTAACATCGTCATTATACACAATTGTTACTGAGATCATTTCCACGTAGATATGTAAATAAAAACAATTATATATTCTGGCTGCAAAATTTCTCAAATTTTTGGCCTCATTTGGTTTTTGGCATTTTAATAAGACAATATTGACCTAAGAAGAAATATGACACAAATAAATTATGTCCAGTTTCACGAAATCTACCCAATAGCACAATCCGTTTAATCCTAACATGTCACGTTTTTGAGATATATCGATTTTTAGAAATTTTTGAAAACATTGATTCGTGGCCTTATTTATGTATGATTTTTACTTCCGCGTATACCACTGGGACGGCCGTCAAGAGCCGGCCACCAATCTTTTATGTTATATACCCTTTTGTCCTTACGGTTATGGTTCCTGAGATATTCATGAAAATGTGATTTTCAAACAAAATTCCTGGGCTCTAGCCTTCAGATTTTTGGGGCAAATAAATATCACTAGATTTGGATGAAACTTGGTTTATAGTGGCTTCTGCTGATGCCGATCACGAACCTGTTCTTCGTTTTCCGATATATGGTTCCAAACGCAATTGTTTCCCCTATGTAAGATTATTTACCCCAGTAAATGCATACAAACATGATTCTACCTCAACTAATATTCATCACTGGGGAAATTATATTGAACAACAATTATTCACAATGTCATTATACACAATTGTTAATGAGATTATTTTTGCGTATATATGTAAATATAAAAAGTCATACTTAAAGGCTGCAAAATTCCTCAAAATTTTGGCCTCATTTGGTTTTTAGCCTTTTCCGACGAACCTATTCACCTAATAAGAAATATGACACAAATAAAGTATGTCCAGTTTCACGAGGTTTAACCAATGGCACTATCCGTTTAGTCCTAACATGTCATATTTCTGAGATATATCGGTTTTTTGAAATATTTGAAAACATTGATTTGTGGCCTTATTTATTTATTAATTATATTTCTGCGTATACCACTGTGACGGCCGTCAAGAGCTGCATCTTTTATGCTATATGCAGTTTTGTCCTTACGTTTATGGTTCCTGAGATATTAATTAAAATGTGATTTTCAAAACAAATTCCTGGGGCCTGCCTGGCCTTCAGATTTTTGGGAAAAATAAATATCATCCAATTTGGATGATACTTGGTTTATAGTGGCTGCTTCTGATGTTCATCACGAATCTGGTCTTCATTTTCCGATATTTGGTTCTAAACGCAATTTTTTCCCCTATGTAAGATTATTGACCCTCGTAAATGCATATAAACATGATTCTACCTCCACAATTATTCATTCATCACTGAGAAGATTACATAGAACAACAATTATTCACATTGTCATTATATAAAATTGTTACATAAATCATTTTACGTATATATGTAAATAAAAAAGAAGAATT
>JACEEZ010023005.1:15000-20000 GCA_016584305.1 Chionoecetes opilio | reverse complement strand
TGCATGTCAATTTTCAGCTCAATCCGACAATATTTAGGAGTAGTTATACACTTTTATGGTATATGGTCTTATGGTAAGCGGCAGCGAGCGAAGCTCGCTGCCAATCATCACCGACCTCCTAATGTAACGTAAGTCTAGGATAGTAAACATTTGGTATTGTTATTATTATTATCAAGTATAGACGTCCAGCCTCTGGCCCCTTTGCTTTTGGCTCAGTTCTTGCGGCTGGAACGTGACAGCGAGACATGTTCCAGCCAATTAACTCATTACGTGAATTACTCATTAAGGGCTTGTTCTATGCAAAAAGTTTGTTTATCGACCCCCATTGATTTTGACAGCACTACTTGGATGTCAAATGTCAGCTCAATCCGACAATAATTAGGAGTAGTTCACGCTAATTACTCATTAAGGGCTTGTTTTACGCAAAGCAATTCTTCCAACGACCCCCATTGATTTTGACAGCACTACTTACATGTCAAATTTCAGCTCAATCCGACAATAATTAGCAGTAGTTATACACTTTTTGGCGGAAACTTGGTTCCACGGGTCTTATGGTAAGCGAGAGCGAGTGAAGCTCCCTGTCAATTATTATCAAGTATAGGCAGGCGTCCAGTCTCTGGCCCCTTTGCTTTTGGCTCAGTTCTTGCGGCTGGAACGTGGCACCGAGCCACGTTCCAGCCAATTAACTCATTACGTGAATTACTCATTAAGGGCTTGTTCTACGCAAAATGTTTGTTGCACAGACCCCCATTGATTTTGACAGCACTACTTGCATGTCGAATTTCAGCTCAATCCGACAATAATTAGGAGTAGTTTACGCTAATTACTCATTAAGGGCTTGTTTTACGCAAAAAGTTTTTTGCGACGACCCCCATCTATTTTGACAGCACTACTTGCACGTCAAATTTCAGCTCAGTTCGACAATATTTAGGAGTAGTTATTCACTTTTTGGCGGAAACTTGGTTCCACGGATCTTATGGTATATGCGGCAGCTCGCTTCGCTCGCTGCCAATTATTATTATTATTAGCAGTAGCAGGGCCGGATTTAGGAGTGGGCAAAGTGGGCAGCTGCCCAGGGGCCTCCACAATCAGGGGGCCTCCACAAAATGGGGAAAACTGCCAAACTGGGGCCTGGGGCCTCCACTTATTACAATTTTTGTTCTTATTTATTTACTTGCTCCATGGTATTATTCTACTGTTTGCCCATACTCTCCCCTCTCCCTCAAAACAAGTGTGGGGACCTGGGCTAATGCGAGATATTTGGCTGGGGTACAAAATATGCGTCGCAACCACATAGTTTTTGAGTTAGGGGTGTAGTATAAATGGTCAAAATTCCCTAGATCTAGGGAAAATAGATTGCATTTCTTCTAAGTCCAGAGACGTGTGAACCTGACGATCCTCACAAACAAAATGATAACCGGTGTGTCGAGCCCCCTCCCCCCACCCCTCCCACTTAGGGTAAGGTCAAATTTTGTTAGGTTGCCGGGGAGTCTAGAGGGACGGAGCCCCCCCCATTAGAAGGTTAGGTAAAATTAGGCTAGGTTAAAATTATCGGGTGATTATTGCTAAGAGGTTAGGTTAAATTAACGGGGGTCGAGAGGGGCAGAGCCCCCCACTAGGTTAGGTTAGGTTAGATTACTGGGAGGTCGAGGGGAACGGAGCCCCCTCGCAAGGTTAGGTTAGGTTAAATGTTCCTAGATCTAGGAAAATTACTCTAGATCTAGGGTATTTTGGCTCTTTTACATAACTCCAAAAATACGTGTTTCCGACGCTTTATTTGCTCCCCACCCGAAAACCCCGCATTCCCACAGGTTCCCAAGCTTGTTTGGGGGAAGGGGAAGAGTATGGGCAAACACTAGAAATTTACCATACTTCTTTGTATATTTATATAATAAATTTCTTCAAATCAAGAGGCCGTAATTTTTAATCAAATTAATAATTTATCTTATATCCAACTGCCTAGCTAGTGTTGCTTGATTGCCTTGATGCTTTAATCAGAAGCCAACAGCCTCTTTTTTAGGTAGGCGTCGACTGTAGCTAGGCTATAGCCAGTGGTTTAGGTCAAAGTTTCATATAATTCATATATACAAGAAAAACACTCGTTAAAAATAAATCAACCTTGAAAGTAACTCCCGTCAGTAAATTTCATATCAACCAAATTTCTAGGCAGTGCACATGTGCTCAAATTTCAGAAAATATGGGGCTTAGGCTACTCCTATACTTCATGCTTTTAACAAGGGGTGACCCGACTCATAGTCTCGCAACATCAATGTGTTACTTCTCAATCTGAATACTTTATTGAGCTGTGTCCACTTAAAACAGTTTTTTTTACCCAATTAGGTCATAGAGTACCCCAATGTTGTCACAATATACTATAGCTAATATACTTTCTCAATTAACTTTGCTTATTGCTTCAAATTGCTCCTAAAAAGGCTAACATTTCAAAAAATCCCCCGGACCCCCCAACTGCGCAGTCTCGCTTCGCTCGGTACCCCATACTTTGTAAAATTTTGTAATGAAGGGGCCAGGGCCTCCACACAGAGGCTGCCCAGGGGCCTCCACACAGAGGCTGCCCAGGGGCCTCCACACAGAGGCTGCCCAGGGGCCTCCACACAGAGGCTGCCCAGGGGCCTCCACACAGAGGCTGCCCAGGGGCCTCCACACAGAGGCTGCCCAGGGGCCTCCACACAGAGGCTGCCCAGGGGCCTCCACAGGTCTAAATCCGGCCCTGAGCAGTAGTAGTATCCATATCAAGTATAGGCGTCCAGCGTCTGGCCCCTTTGCTTTTGGCTCAGTTCTTGCGGCTGGAACGTGGCAGCGAGCCACGTTCCAGCCAATTAACTCATTACGCTAATTACTCATTAAGGGCTTGTTCTACGCAAAAAGTTTGTTCAACAGACCCCCATTGATTTTGACAGCACTACTTGCATGTCAAATTTCAGCTCAACTTGACAATATTTAGGAGTAGTTTACGCTAATTACTCTTTAATGGCTTGTCCTACGCAAAACTTTTGTTGCACAGATCCCCATTGATTTTGACAGCACTACTTGCATGTCAAATTTCAGTTCAATCCGACAATATTTAGGAGTAGTTATTCACTTTTTGGCGGAAACTTGGTTCCACGGGTCTTATGGTAAGCGGCAGCGAGCGAAGCGAGCTGCCAATCATTATTATCAAGTATAGGCGTCCAGCCTCTGGCCCCTTTGCTTTTGGCTCAGTTCTTGCGGCTGGAACGTGGCAGCGAGCCACGTTCCAGCCAATTAACTCATTACGTGAATTACTCATTAAGGGCTTGTTCTACGCAAAAAGTTTGTTGCACAGACCCCCATTGATTTTGACAGCACTACTTGCATGTCGAATTTCAGCTCAATCTGACAATAATTAGGAGTCGTTTACGCTAATTACTCATTAAGGGCTTGTTTTACGTAAAAAGTTTCTTGCGACGACCCCCATTGATTTTGACAGCACTACTTGCATGGCAAATTTCAGCTCAATCCGACAATATTTAGGAGTAGGTATTAACTTTTTGGCGGAAACTTGGTTCCACGCCGCCCACGGGTCTTATAGTAAGCGGCAGCAAGCGAAGCAAGCTGCCAATTATCATTAATATTGTTATTATTTATATATTATCCTTATTCTTAATATTAGTATTAGTATTATCGTTATTGTTATTATTATTATTATTATTAACAGGTGATTAAAGAGACACGGGATGGGAAGTGATTACTTTATTCCTGACTAGTTTCGCCTCTACTAGGCTTCTTCAGAGGAAGTTCTTCATTCCTCCGAAGAAACCCATTAGAGACGAAACTAGTCAGGAATCACAGGTACTCAGGTACTCACTTCCCGGCCCGTGTTTCCTTCATCACCTGTTTTGACAACTGTCAGTATGTCTACACATTATTATTATTATTATTAGTAGTAGTAGTAGTAGTAGTAGTAGTAGTAGTAGTAGTAGTAGTAGTAGTAGTAGTAGTAGTAGTAGTAGTATTTTAATCATTATCATTTTCATTTCTGATATTAGCATCATTATTATCATTAGTTATTTATCATCATCATCATCATCTTCATCATCCTCCTCTTCATCATCATCATCATCATTAGTAGTAGTAGTATGAAACAGTTGAAGAAAAGGAAGAAGAAAAGAACCTTAATCATCATGTGACATAATAATGTGTCATATATGCCATGGAAGAATATAAATACCATCATTATATTTTACAAACTTATATTTACTACACAAACTTCGCAATTTGCAACAACAAAAAATAAACGCGAACGTTGACATTGCACTCAATTTGGCGCAGATTAAGCTAGCTCTCTTTTGATATAACAATAAGATTAAAGAACGATTACGGTATACCCTTTTACTTATTTCAGAGGGAAGGGAAAGCACATGTGGGAACGTTTTGTAATGGTCACACGTGTCATGTTTCTGACAGACTTGTGCGTGTGTGTGTGTGTGTGTGTGTGTGTGTGTGTGTGTGTGTGTGTGTGTGTGTGTGTGTGTGTGTGTGTGTGTGGTATATTATCCTCTGCTAGTCTTGTTTGTGACGTTGTTTGTTTATTTATGGTTCCTCTCCTAAACCATTTACTCTTTTCTTATCCCACTCACGCCCTCCTCTCCTCTTTCTTTTTCTCCTCCTCCTCTTCCTCCTCCTCCTTGTCATCCTTCTTGTCATCCTTCTGCTCCTCCTTCTGCTCCTCCTCCTCCCTTTGTGTACTTTTAATTTCTCATCTCTGCGTTTTTATCTGTTTATATGTTTTTAAATAATCTATTGCAACTTCGATATTCTCTTTCTCTCTCTCTCTCTCTCTCTCTCTCTCTCTCTCTCTCTCTCTCTCTCTCTCTCTCTCTCTCTCTCTCTCTCTCTCTCTCTCTCTCTCTCTCTCTCTCTCTCTCTCTCTCTCTCTCTCTCTCTCTCTCTCTCTCTCTCTCTCTCTCTCTCTCTCTCTCTCTCTCTCTCTCTCTCAGGTGACTATATCAGGGCGTACACGT
>JACEEZ010023005.1:0-7500 GCA_016584305.1 Chionoecetes opilio | reverse complement strand
GATGGAGGTATACAAAGGAGTCAGGAAGGTTTTTTGTAAGGGTAGAAAAAAATAAGACAATGAAAGGGTAACTATACATTTTTTTTCATAAGTTAGTGTCTTTTCATTATATTTGGTTTGTAAAAGTTACTCGGTCAAAACAAAAAGAGTCATGTGAACATCTGTTTTGTGTTCTTTATTGTCCTTTGTAAAGATTGATAGATCAGTGAACAAACAGAAAAATTGAGAGAAAGTAAGGCTAACGAAAAAGAAAACAATAACAATAGGAGAGATATGAGAAAGAATCACATCAGAAAAAGGACAAAAAGAAAAAACAAGGAAAATGGTAAAGCAAAACAACAAGAATTAATAGTAAGAAATCTGAAGAACATGTGTCAAAAAGGAAACAACGGATAACAAAAATATACAGCAAATATGTAACAAAAATGAAAAAGAAAAGTGCACCAACGTAAATTTGAAATAAAAACTGTAAGATCGTATTCATTGACATTGTAGTGAGACAAAATTGCTTTTATTATTTATCTTATATCCATTATTACGTGAATATTTATCTACTAAAATGCTGGTGCTTTTGTGGAAGTCATAAAGTGAAAAACAGTATCACCAAGGCACCAAATAACGACAGTAATAATAATGATAATAATAATAATAATAATAATAATAATAATAATAATAATAATAATAATAATAATAATAATAATAATAACAAAAAAATCCCTTAATACAAGAAAACAAAATGGCAAAATTTTCCTCCTCACGAAATAACACTAGAAAAGAAGAAATAGAAAATCTTAACACCGGAGGCAAATGGAACAAGGAACAAGAGAAACAGAACAACAAAAAATTGCAATATGGTTAGGAAGGGAGGAAGGAGGTGGGGGGGGGGGGGGTTAATGGAGAGGGTAGGAAGATGAGGCAGAGAAGGGCGAGGCAGGCGTGGGGAGAGGAGGGAAGGAGGGAGGAGCAGGTAGCGAAAAAAGGTACAATCTGCATAGAGTAAAATGATCCTCCCTCGGCGCCCAGTGACTCGGGTTCATTACACTAACTATCGCCCTCCAACTGTGTTATCGCCTGAGTTACGAGCGAGAGAGAGAGAGAGAGAGAGAGAGAGAGAGAGAGAGAGAGAGAGAGAGAGAGAGAGAGAGAGAGAGAGAGGAGAAGAAAAAAATGCCAGACAGAAATACTTACAAGGAGGAAGGTAGAGATACAGACAGATACAGAGAGTTGTACAAATTTCATAAACGAGCGGATGCAGGTGTAATAAAATGAGGTAAGGGAGGAGGAGGAGCAGGCAGGAGATGAGATGAAGATAGATTGTTAAGGAAAAGTAATTACCTGGGATAAAAGGGAAGGTAGGAGGGGCAAGGTGCAGGTAAGGAACACGATAACAGGTGATTCGTATGCAGGGGAGGAGAGAGAGAGAGAGAGAGAGAGAGAGAGAGAGAGAGAGAGAGAGAGAGAGAGAGAGAGAGAGAGAGAGAGAGAGAGAGAGAGAATATGAAAGTGTCGAAAGGCTGAGAAAAGAAGTGAGAGGTGTTAGGAAGAGAGATAAAGACCAAAAGAGGGTGAAGGAGTATTGAAAGAGAGAGAATGGTAAGAGAGAAGGACTTCCGCTACCTTTTTAGTCCTTTCCATTTAGCAGGACTCGATAAATGGGATAATGACACAAGGGCAAATCCTCAGAAAGGGAGGAAGAAAGAGAGAGGATGAGAGAGTAAAAAAAAGGGGGGCGGAAGAAAGAGAACAAGAGGTGCCTTCCCTCTCGACTCAGCGGGCGATCCTAACCCTCGGGACGGTCGCCTATACACACCCTTCGGTAACCATCTCGCCCCGGGGACTGTAATAAGGAACCTGCTCGCTCATCTACTTGTAATACTATAATAATAATACTCTACAAGGCGTTAAGACAATCTTGTGGGACTTATGAAAGACTTATGAGAAGGAAATAAGTAAAAGTTGAGGAGTAATTAAGAGATGTAATAATAACTCAAAATAAAAAAAAGGAAAAACTGAGTTCATCTACTTGTAAATACGAGGTGTTAGGACAATTTTGTGGGACCTATGAGATGGAAATAAGTAAAAGGAACTACCTCGTGTAGGTCTCACGGCCTCTTGTAGCTTCCTTATTTTCTTATGTTCTTATGTTCTAAAAATTGAGGATGAAGAAATGTAATGATAACTAAAATTGAAGAAAAATAAATACTGAGCTCTGCGTATACTTGTAAATACGAGGTGTTAGGACAATCTTGTGGGACCTATGAGAAGGAAATAAGTAAATGTTGAGGATGAAAGGATATACAAATATATGAAAATAAAATTAAAAACAAAAACTGAAATTGTGAAAAAGTTACAACCACACAAACTACCATCACCATTATCATCATCATCATCATTACTTACCTGGACTGGTGGGTGATTAAGACCAAGGTAGCTTAGTCAGAATCCATCAATTAGCTGCCGTGACGCGCGCAGTCCACCTCGCCTCTCCTCACCTGTCATTAGTAAACCAGAGAGGCCTCCTTACACCTCCCACCTCATTTATCTCCCTCAAGCAAGTCTGTATTCAAAGAGGAGGAAGAGGAGAAGGAGCATGACGAGGATATGGAGGAGAGGAGGAGGAGGAGGAGGAGGAGGAGGAGGAGGAGGAGGAGGAGGAGAGGAGGAGGATATGGAAGAGGAGGAGGAAGAGGAGAAGGCGGAGAAGGAGCATGATGAGGATATTGAGGAGAGAAGGAGGACTGGAATAATAAATTGCTTGAGTAATGCATGAAAGCTATTAAAACTAGGGGGGGGGGCACTCAGTAGAGCGCATACCTCCGCCCGAATATTTCATCAATTGGTTGCCATGGCAACAGTTGTGATTCGATTTCATCCAAAATTAAATCAGTTCTTCCTTATAGCAAATAAACTTGGTATACCGAGTTTGGTCCAAATCTATTCGTAACTTTTTGAGAAATCCTGTATACTAATAAACAAACAAACAAACAAACAAACAGCCCGCACTCCTCGTCAGGATGGACAAGCCAGTCCTCGTGCCGTACGCCAGCAACACGAACACTCTCCTCTCTTTTTTTCAAAGCATCTGTCTGACGGGCTCAAGCTAGCCCGTGGTCCTCCCCTGCTGGAGGCCCGATAAAAAAAATTATAGTAAACAAACAGACAGACAGATCGGGGTGAAAACATAACCTCCCTCCAACTTCGTTGGCGGAGGTAATGAGAAGTAAATGATACAGGTTTTGAGAGAGAAGAGAGAGAGAGAGAGAGAGAGAGAGAGAGAGAGAGAGAGAGAGAGAGAGAGAGAGAGAGAGAGTATAATAATGAAGAGTGAGGAATGAAAAACAGGAAAATAGAAGGGGAGCGGACACGGCCAGGTGGGTAATAACAGGTGTGGCGGATCGCAGGTGAGGTGAAGAGGGTGTTAGGCACATCCATCATCCGTCAAGGGCATCTCTCTTCTCTCTCTCTCTCTCTCCATTCTCCTCCCCCCCCTCCTCTCTCTCTCTCTCTCTCTCTCCTCTCTCTCTCTCTGTGTTTTAGAGTAATAACAAACTTGTTTCACATCCAAATGAGGAGGCGGTAGCAGAGTGGTTAGCGTCACGTCACCGAGTGGCGTTCTCGAAGACCCGAGTTCGATCCCGAGTGAGACCCATTAATCCACTTAAAATATTTATGCACCGTCGAGTGGCCTAAGAACACCCACATACTGCCCTTAACTCTACCTTTGATTGCGAGTGAATTGGAGGACACAGGGGGCGGCATGAGCCTCTAATCCAGGCGTCACTATAAAATTCTCCCTGCGCCCCCAGGGGTGAGGGCCAAACCCCATCACACCCCTCAAGGAGCCTCCAGGGGCCCCTACCATCCGAGCCCTTGGGGGTTTGCCTACAGGCGCTTAGGCATAATGTTATAAAAAAAATAAAAAAAAAAAAAAAAATTGTAGAAAAAAAACCCAAAACGGAATTAACCACACAACCCGGGAAAGGGCCGGGGGGTTAAGGCCCCGGCACCTTTTTGGGGTCCGGCGTTCGACCCCCGGCCCCGCAAATTCCCGGGGATTTTTCCTGAAAAAACCCGGGGGGTTACTGCCCCCTTGAGCAAGGGGATGGGAGTGTGGTGTGTAGGTCCAGGTTTACCCAATGGGGTAATAATGGCTCCAAGCTCGCACCGGGAGGATGAAAACGGGCGTCGCGAGCCTGACTCGCGTGGCAAACCAGGGGTTAATGACACAAGTCAAATCGCTTCCTAGAGTCAAGATAACTATCAGAAAGAGCTGTGATTGGTCAGACCTTGAGTGGGTGTTGCCGATTCTGTGCGTTTATTGGCTGGTCGCTTATCACTCTCGCTCTCTCCCAGATTGAGAAAACGGGAAACAAGTGAGGGTGGCGTGACTTTTGGAGGGTAGCTTCCATAATTGTTTTTTTTTCTTGGATTTTTTTATTCTTTTTTGTTTTCACGTATAAAACGTTGTTTTGTTTTTAAAATTAAAAAATTATAGTGTTTTTTAAAAAAGGGGGTTTTTTTTGAAGGTTTGAAAAAAAAGGGGTTATCGTTTTGGCAACGCAAAAATTAAATGATATAAGTAATAGTATAGAGTACTTTTTGTATTTATAGGTGTTAAAAGGAAAAAAGTGTAAAGCCCCCCCCGGCACATTCACCACTAAAACACACGGTGACGCGCCAAAGCACCGCCAAGTGCCTGGCGGCGCCCCTCTGTGGGAGGCTAATGAGTCGCGTCTCAGTGCTGCCTCGTGACTCGTGAGGTGGTGATCAAACCTTCGCAATCATTGAAGGGGAACCCGCGGCCAATGAGAGAGAGAAGGGGAGAAAAGAGAAGAGGAGAGAGAGAGAGAGAGGGGGGAGAAGAGAGAGAGAGAAAAGAGAAAAAAAAATATATAAACTCTCATAGTCAAGGTTTTGTTGTATTTTCAACGTTGAAGAGTAATGACAATAAAGATAAAAAATAAATAAAGGTCAAGACGGACATATCGAGTAGGTAACGAAGCGCGGAATAGTGTGTAGTGCGTCGTAAACAGCGAACAGGTTGAGCAGGTACAATTGTTGCCGCTATAAAGTCTGAACTCTGTATAACTACTGAATGGCTGTTAATTTTAGGGTATTTATTAGCCTGTCTCTTATTACAGCGGTTAACGATATTTTATGTTATGTTATGTTATCTACCAATCACCGAGTTGTATAGTTAATTAATAGACTTTTTTTTTACTTTTTCATTTATTTTTTAATATTGTGTTAGTAATGGTCTATCGCCGCGGGTAATGATGATGATATAGCAAGAAGGCTTTCCACCTCATCTGTTGTTTTAGTTATAATGTAAAAAAAGCTTTGTTTTATGATTGATGATAAATGTTTCCAAATAAGAGGAACAAAAAGAGAGAAGAGAAGAGAGAGAGAAGAGAGAGAGGAGAGGGGGAAAAAGAGAGGTGGGGGGGGGTGTGGCTTTCAGGCTCAGACGGATAAGAACGAGATTTTGTCTTGGGGGGGGGGGGCGGCGGTTAAGCAGTTAACCCCGGATTTGCAGCTCAGGCGTGGGTTGAAAAGCAATATATCAGAGGTTGTGTTTTTGCTCTTACATAAAAGTTTTTTTGGGGGAGAGAGAGAGAGAAGAGAGAGAGAAGAGGGAGAGAGAGAGAGAAGAAGAGAAGAGAGAAGAGAGGAGGAAGAGAGTTCTATCCTTCCCATAATATAAAGACTGAGTATTTTGGGGAAAAACCCCTGCAAATTTTACTTCCCATCAGAACCAAACCTCCGTTATTGTGACAGGCCTTTCCCTTTACCCCTTCCCTTTTCCTTTCCTCCTCCTCCCCCCCTCCCCCTCCCCTTTCCCGCTCCTACCCTTGGAACCCTTTTTATCTCTTAAAATTAAAAGAATCATTAATTAAAATAAGAACCAACTAAAAAAAAAGGGGGAGAGAGAGAGAGAGGAGAAGAGGAGAGGAGAGAGGAGAGAGAGGAGAGAGAAGGGGGGAGAGAGAGAGAGAGAGAGGAGCAAGTCTTCGGGGCGTAAAATCAACCTTTTGAGATATACAGGGGGGCGGCCACGTGTGTTTTTAGGCGATAAAAGGGGATAAAAGCGGTCAGACTCTCCTTATTGGGGGGCGGGGGCGAGCTTAACCCGTGTGAGGGAGGGGAAGGGGAAGGTGGGGGGAGGAAGGGGGAACAGCATGACAGGCACCACTTACCCTTCCTCCTCCCCCTAAACCTTTTTCATTACACCTCCAAGCCTTCTCTTTCCACCCCCTCCATGTCTCCTCCTCCTCTTCCACCTCCTTTCCTTCTACGATTACAGGTGCAAGAAATAGGGGAAGGAGGAACTGTTATGGTTTAAGGATGGCAGTTTCAGGTTAATAGTCCAAGCGGTAGTGAGGGACAGGGGAGGCTGGATATAATGGGAAATCAGGGGTAGGGGGTTGGGGATTGGGGTATAGTGTTGGAAGAATATAGGGGGGAGGGGAGGGCTATATGAGGCCATTGCGACATGAGGTTGATGGCGCGTGACGGTGAGATAAGGAAGAGGAGGAGGAGAAGGAGGAGGAGAAGTGGATAAAGAGTCTGAAATGAAAAGAACAGGAGAGGCAGGGAAGAGAGTGGCGGTTGATAACGAGGGAAGGAGAGCCTGTGTAAAAGATGAAAGGGAAGAAGAGTGGAAAGGGTAAACGGGAGCACAGCAGGGAGTATGGAAGGAAAGAGAGACTCGAGATGAAGAAAAGTGAGTGAAGGATACGGGCGTAAGGAAAGACGGGATGTAAAAGGAATGGAAGAAAAAAATGGGACAGGAGTGTATAAAAAACTATAAATGAACTGGAAAAAATAATATAGGGGTGTGTAACATAAAGGGGGGATTAAGGGGAGTAAAAAATGATAGGAAAAGAAAAAAGGGAAAGATAAAAAGGGGTAAAAAGTGATTTGATTGTTTGTTTTTTGAAAAAACACAATTTTGATAAATACATATTTAGAGGATTAACAGTAAAGATTAGATTGACAAAAAGCATTAGATAAACAGAAATTTGCTTTGTTATACCGCCCAACAACACCACCACACACCCCACACAAACACCAACACCCCCCACACACAACCACCACCACCGCACGCCAAAAAGCCACGCCACCACACCCACAACAAACCCACCACATACCCAAAAAAAAACTCTTCCCACGGGGGGTCCCAGAACAGATACAAGACTAAATGATAATCAGCGAGAACCACCACCACCCTCACCCCACCACCCCATCATCATTACCACCCACCATCACCACAACCACACCAACCAACATCAAACCCAACAAAACAAAAAAACCAAAACCACACCCCCACCACAAAACCACAACCACCACCAACACCCCCCCACCCCACCACCCCACCCCCCACCACCCCCACACCCCCACCCCCCCAACCCCCACCCACCACCAACCACCCACCACCACCAAAAACCACCCACCACCCCCCCACCAACCACCACCCCCCCCCCCCCCACCCACCACCCC
>JACEEZ010023004.1:0-23514 GCA_016584305.1 Chionoecetes opilio | reverse complement strand
TTATTTTAATGACACAAAAGAATCACAAGTGGTTTATTAAATTTGAAAACTTAATGCATGCAGTTCAATTCATTCAATGGAATATGAAAACCAGTGTTATAGTGGCTACCCACAGTACAATGACATAGCTAATGGCAGTGGCGGATTTTGGGGTAGGGGGGCTACTGGGCCATGGACCTCCCCTCCCTCCAAAATAATAAAGAAAAACAAGTAGTTTGGTCCATCCCATAATGTGGAATATAATGTAGCGATTATTTATGTGCTTTTTTATCCGGGAACATTTGCATGTACAGACACAGAAGGTCAATATTTTATGATGCTGATGCAAAAATTTGTTGTTTTAGCCGATTATAATTATTTATTACATTTTGTGGGAAAAGAATATCCTACAACTATACTAGACCATTTAATACAGTATAATATACTGAAGTGTACTAGGCAACCTGGTAAATTTGCCTCCGTAAAAAAAAAAATCCCCAAGATCCACCCGTCTGTTGGATGTACACTAGGGTCCCACATAAAACGAGAAATTGGTCGATGAACGAGGTCGTTCTATGTGAATTCGCTCTTATGTGAAACGCATAACCTGTGGGAAAAATTGATATCGGTTGAATGGTCCTCCCTACCGTACCCGTACATTTATACTCGTTCACACCCATGCATATCAAAACATATATAAATGATAAAGTTAGGCATAGAAATGATGAAATGGGCATATTGTTGCTTACCTTAAATCTAATAGGGATTATGTACAGGGGGCGAGGGATTCCGAGGCATCTTGGAGGTCACTCATTCGTCACTGGATGACGACGCAGTGTGACCCAGAGCTGGGAGTGTGGCGAGTGAGCGTTGGCCTTGCATTTCTGCCACGTCCATCATAAACCCCTCAAACTCTGACAGGCTGGGCAGGGGTTCATTTGAAGGGCCAGGCTGGGGTTTGTTTGATGGGCCAGGCTGGGGCTCGTTTGATGGGCCAGGCTGGGGCTCATTTGATGGGCCAGGCTGGGGCTCGTTTGATGGGCCAGGCTGTTGCTCGTCGGCAGAGGCAGGCTGTGGTGCGCTGGTCGCTACCGCTGTTCCCCACTTCATGCCACCCTCACCCCATCTCCGTGGCGACACGCCGCCGCCGTGCCCCACCTCACTCACCCTTGCAACGGCTTGTGCCAGCTGGGCAAGCCGGTTTACGAAAAGTGCCTAGAGTTAACAGAAAACACAAGCTGCTGCAAGCCTTCTTATGGCGGCTTGCTCACCAAAATTCGCCACCTCATGTGTGGGTTCGTCACTGAGGCAGGAACTACCCTACGTTATAGGAACTACCTCATGTAGGTCTCACGGCCTCTTGTAGCTTTCTTATGTTCTTATGAGGCAAAAAAAGCTTGGCTTGGCAAAAAAAGCCAAGACTCAAGACGACAGTGACGTCACAAATGCGCATCTACGTCACATCATCTGACGTTCTGTACTATATTTCGGCGCTCTATGAGAACTCCTCAGATTTGCCCTACTTTGATGGTGGAATCGTTCTATATGATCACATTCATTCCTAACGAAAATCTTGGAATTTTATTTATTAAAAAAAAGAAAATAATAATTAATCAATTTTTAAATTGTAATATTTTAGGTTGTTCGTTCTATCGGGGAAACGCTCTAAGTGATCACGTTTTATGCGGGACCCTAGTGTAGTGTCATTGTGGAGCTATGAAAGGGCGTGAACATATCATGCAAGGGAGAAAAGTCATTGTACCACTTGCATCACCTTAATAAACTAGACATGCTTCCATACATATCGTATGTGACTAAGGCTACATATAAGAAACAATCACCGAGGTATGCATATACAGGGAGGTACCGAAGATACGAGCAGTTAGGTTCCACCTGGCATACTCGTAAAGCGAAATCTGGTATAACGAAACACATAACTAATGGTAAAATATAGGTTTGGTTCCAGGACCATCAATTAAAAAAAGAAAAGAAAAAAAAAGACGTGTTTTTCAAGCTAAAATAAACTATGGCAAACACAACAAACACACAGCGTCTATATTACCCACACTGTACTACCTATTCTGTAGAAAAAGCATTCTGAAAGAGAAAATAGCACACAAAATAACATAACTGCACATTAATTAAACAAAACGTGCATAACAAGCAAAAAAGACGTGATACAAGAGAAGGTAGTGTAGGGGTCCCAAGGTTGGGGCTGCACACCTGGCTAATTACCCCTAAAGGTGAGGTCACGCCATATGCTTAATTACCCTTCAGGTCACGCCTTGCTAGGGGTGACCTGACCGCGGTCCCAAGGTTGGGGCCGCACACCTGCTAATTACCCCTAAATGTCAGGCCGCGCCATATGCTTAATTACCTTCAGGTCACGCCTTGCTAGGGGTGACCTGACTGCAGCACACCTGCTAATTACCCCTAAATGTCAGGCCGCGCCATATGCTTAATACCCTTCAGGTCACGGCTTGCTAGGGGTGACCTCACTGGGGTCAACCAAATCCCCCTTTGTCCAGCCCAGGAGTGGTATGGGGCGCATTTTGAGCTTGATAATTTTACTCACCCCAGTTTGAATGTCGTATCATTGGATTTTCGATCTCGTATATTGAAAATAGACCCTAATTTACACATCTCGTATCATCGGATTCTCGTATACCGAATGCTCGTATAACGGGACCTCCCTGTAGTCCATAAAAGAGGAGATATTTTCTAAATAAAACTAAATTCAGCTGTAAATTTACATTTGAATCGTATTCATTAATTTTGAGTGGTGCATTGAACACAAAGATTAGGAGCTATTTCTTACCCCAGAATTATTTTAACATTTTTGTTTGTGGTGTTCCAGGTGGAGGCAGCAAGGAGGCTGTGACAGTGTGCCGCAGCAACTTCCGCCACATGTACTGGACCATGAAGCAGCAGCTGGCTCACCACACCGTCACGGGCTGCAACATGCGTCCAGGAGACCTTCTAGCCTCGGGGACCATATCAGGACCAGTGAGTACAAAACCACTACTATATATTTGGTTCCATATAATTATTATATTCAGGGTTTCAGCATTTGGGTGCAGGAATTGAAGTAGGCAGATGTGAGGCAAGACAGAATTACAGGGTATTGTGGTGCAAATTTATATGAGGCGTGCCGCATCAAAAGGTGGAAAGGGACATGTGTAATATAGTTTGCTGCAAATTGCTTCTCAAGTCCGACGATAATGAAAAAATCTCAATTGTTGATTTTACTGTTTAGACTAAAATTTCAACAAAACTATACAGTAAAACCTCCGAGTCAGTATCCGGTAAGTTGTAATTACCGATAAGTAGTAACAGCTGATAAATATTCATTTGAAATTATTATTTTCTTTTTTCATCCCTTTAGCGTGGTCTCCAGGGGTCCAATATGGAAAATTGTATCCACTAATTCGAAAAAATTTCCAATATTTTTCTTCAATAGTATGTTGCATGGGAAGTTAATTATATAAAAACATTGTTGAGTAACACCTTACGAGCCAAACAAGATTCTTGGGCTGTCTGGCGGTGTAGAATGGCTCTACAATCTACATTCTAATAGGTTTTTCACTAGCATAATAAGACATTTAAGCTACAATAATATATTTATTCCGATAACTGAACGTATGTAAGAATAAACACTAACACCCAGATCATGACCACTAGCCAAGCCTTACAACTTACAGTACGTATCTCTGTTCCACCATCCACGTTAAAGTAATCGTCCAGACCATTCTACATCATTCATCAGTAATCCTACATCATTCCTGATTTGATGTAGTTAGAGTATAGCCATTATCGAGTGTATCAACAATATGTTGTCACTTTTTGCATCCAGTCAGCCGTTTTTTAATAATCCGCAATCAAAATCTGTAAATTCCCCGAACTTCGAAAATGCTGCTGGCAACTGGCAGATGATGCGCCATGGCTCGGTGACGTCACAAGTGGAAGGCTCCTCTTCCCGCGCTGATCAGAAGCACGTAAACACAAGAGATAAATATAGTACATACTTGAAGATTTTTGGGCGTTTCTGATAGATTTTTTTTGCGATATGCCACATGCATGCATCCTTTATGGGTGCAGCAAGACAGCTCTCTCTCTCCTCTCTCTCTCTCTCTCTCTCTCTCTCTCTCTCTCTCGTGGAGGATGAAGAGGGAGAAGGAAGAAGAAATATTGGATTAGGTGTTTTGAATGTGCATTCAACATAATTAGGCACAAAAAAAAAAAGGGTCTGGACGATTACTTATCACAGGAACTACCACGTGTAGGCCTCGCGGCCTCTTGTAGCTTCCTTATTTTCTTATGTTCTTAAATAGTAGATGAAAAAGAAAGAAAAGAGAGAGAGAGAAAAGGAGAGAGAAGGAAGGGAAGGGAAGGAGAAAAAAAAAAAAGGAAGGAGGGGAAAAAAAAAAGGAGGAGAGAGAGGAGAAAGGGAAAAGGGAAAAGGAAGAGAGAAGAGAGAGAGAGAGAAGGGAAAGAAAGGGAAAGAAAAGGGAGAGAGAGAGAGAGGGGGACTTCCTCCTCTGACGTCATCATAATATTCGTAGCCCTGTTGGAGGGAAGAAAAAAAAATTCACGGCGCTTTTTACAAAAGTCGTGTTTTTTAACGGAAATAAGGCCGGGAAAATCAATTATTTTTGGTGGATTAGGTGTTTTAAAATGTGCATTCACATAATTAGGCAAAAAAAAAAATGGGTCTGGACGATTACTTTGTCCACTCCCGGCAATCTGTTGCCTGCCTGCCTGGGAATGAACTGTCACCCGGCCGTGCAGACTGTGGCTCCCCCTGCATATGACACATCTTAGACAAAATTCGACTAACCAAGAACAAACTTTCTTTTTAAAGAGATTTAATCACTGCAGATAAGTTCTCGCATTCTCTCTCCCATTTGGCAAATACGGATAATTAGGTATATTTTCCATTACATTGTTTTTAAAACACTAACTTTACAGGGGTAAGGGAGTTCCGATAAGTCATAATATTAACAGTCGGAAAAGGGGTAGAGGCCTATTGTTTTGACTTTTCCTCATTTTAGAATACATGAAATGAAGAATAACTTAGTTTGGCAATGAATTTGTCGAACTTTGGAAACTATTTGCGGCAATTTTCTTTGTTTCTGTCATAAAAACCATTACACTTATCATGTTCCTTCAATAATAGAGTAATGTAGCTGCTTTATTAGCAAAGAAGGGGAAGGATAGGGCAAAAACCATGCTTAGGAGATCATTATCCAAGGTCTGCACCTGAGGGGGGACATCACTAGATTTTTATACAAGTTTATTTCATCCTTTTCATTGGCTGGGGGTTTTCCACCAGGAGTGAGTGCAGATTTCGCTTATTTGATGTATTTTACCTAGTTGTGTTTTACAGGGCCTGAGCTACACTCGTGTGGTCCCTTCTCCGTATCTACATTTATCCAGTCTTTCTTTCAATTGGTGCACATTATGTGCTGATATAAACCTCCTCATTTAGACTATTCCAAATTTCTACATTTCTATGAGGGAGGCTGTACTTCTTTATATTGTTCAGGCTCTCCCTTTTCCTAGTATTTTGTATGCCCCTCTTGTGTATCGACCTTCTCTTTGCTTCAGAGTCAGTATTCTCTCATTGTCTGTTTCTTCCATCTTTTTTTATCAGCTTAAAATTGTTAGTAAGTCTCCTCTTTCTCTTCTCTGCTCTTGTGTTGGTAACTTTAGGCCGGGACCAGAGTCATGATGAAGGTCGAGCGACGAACGATGAATGACTGAGAAGGGTACCATAAATGGGATATTTTTCGGAACAAAAAGCTGCGACGAACGTCGGGACGAAGACACGGGGGTACCCGTGTCTCACTCCTTCTTTCCCGCCCCCAAGTTTTTCCCATGGTGGTGGACTAACTGGAGGAGATACTTCTCCTGTGCGGCCGACTTCTGGACCCAGGTAGTGCTGGACTAGGGCGATGCCCCGCTCCGCGGCATCGTTGACCACTCGGAGGGCAAGTGCCCCGTTCTGAGCCCTCCTTGAAACGGGCGTCCCCCTCCCACAATGCCGGGTCCTTTGCCAGGAAGCCCTCGTCCGCGTCGAGTTTCTGAAAAAAGGACCGTGTCTTCGAAGTGACGAAGGACGAGAGGGAGGAAGACATAGTCATCTTTTTTCCCTCCAAACGCTTGAGTTCTTCTTCGAAGCGGGCTTGTCCAATCCTTGACCATCTGCTTCTCCACATCAATCCTTGAGTCGAAGAAGGCCAGTCCTGCGTTTTCCTCGGAAAAAGTACCACAGGTGGCGTCGCGGGCTTGTTCTGCTGCCTTGGCAACGGTTTGGTCGGGGATGTCTTGAGGATCTCGAGGAAGAGCAAAGTCGTTCAACAGAGATTGGTGCCTCATGCCCTTGCTTGCAGTACACCCGAGCAACGAAGAGGGCCACTTGTTCCACTCCGGCCTTCTCTCGACCCGTCGCGACAGCTGGGATTTCAGCATCTGAAGCTTGAGGCAGTAGATGGCCTTGGCCATCCACCGGGCTTGATGGAGAGCTCCAGGACGGCGGAATGGTTTGGCTGGACCTTCACCACCGAGGAACAGGTAGGAGAGACGGAGAAGTTCTTCATAGTCCTCCCTGGGATGGTTTCTTCGACATCAGAGCCTCCTTCAGGAAGGCCAAAGCATCAGCTTGCTGGGAGTGTCATTGGTGGCGAAGAACTCTACGAGGTCCTCCGATGTTTTCCACCGTCTCTCTCTGCGAGGAATCCACGAAGGACCATCGATCACGGGAGTCGTTTGAAGATTCCAATGTCAGGGCCAGAGGAAGAGCCGAGGCTGGCTTCGAAGACTCCTTGAGGATCACCTCGTGGACATGATGGCGGCAGGCCCACCAAAGCAAGCTTCGTCCGAGTTTTTTGCTCAATCCAAATCCAAGCACCTTGCACCTGCCAGTGTTCGAAGCCGTGGTGTCGAAAAAGAAGGCGATGATCTTGTCCCTGACGCCCGCTTCGTCCACCTCCTTCAAGACCACTGCAGCCACGTTTCTGCCAGTCGAATCCAAGCTTGCCGGAACCCCCAAAAAGGAACTCGGCGTCATTTCCCCCCCCCGTGAAAGGGGGACGGGGATGCCGGTCCTCCTTTTCGCCAGAGAGGGAAAGGGGGGGTTTTTTCCCTCCCAATTCCAAGGGCCAACCCCCTCCCGGTATCTCCTGGGGTTTCCCCATTTCCCCATTTTTCCGGCGGCCCTTGCTCCCCCTCCCCGCAATTCGTGCTCGATTGGGGAAACCCTGTCTTCGAGACCGCCCAAAATCCCCAAAAAGTTTCCATTTTCCCAAAACTTTAGCCCGGGAGCTTTCAACGTTAGTTTTTTTGCCGCCAACCGACAAATTCTCTCGATCCCAAGTTGAAAAGAGGTTAAGAAACACGGAGATCGATGGCGACTGAGTTTTTTCCTCTGGCTTCGGGGTCCACGAGCCGGTGTGATTTCGTCGAAACGGACTGCCCGCTGGCCTACTGCTTTGGGTTGAAAATTTCTGCCCTTTCATCCGCCTGGAAAAGTCGCTGTCTTCACGTTCCCGAGGGCCGCTTGAGTCGAGTTCCCGCCGCCGCCCGCCCTTTTCCACCTTCTTCGCTGTCACGAAAGGGCAAATTTTCCCGCATAGGAAATTTCCCCCCTGTCTTCTCTCCGCTCCGGGAGGGAAATCCTTTCCTTTGCCTTTAAGTCTGCCCGTTTTGGGGAGAGGAGGAGTGTGCGAGGTCGAAAAATTTCTTGGAGGTCCCCCCTTTTGAAAAACTCCTCCCATACGAATTTTTTCGGGCCTTTTCTTTTTTTCTTATTTCTTCTTGAGGTCTTGTACGCCTTTACCAGTTTTGGGCAGCTTCGTGCCGGCGTGTATTACTGTAGTTGTGGAATCCCGGGGGGTGGCCCCACCAGAAGGGGGAAACCCCCCTCCACCACCGCCTTCCCGCTTCCCCCGGGGTTCCGGGCCCTCTTCCCCATCTCCCCTTGGTTGGAGGGAGCGGGCGAGGGCCGCCTCCTTCATTTGGGAACCCGGGGTTTCCCTTGAATTCATCGGGAATTTGGGGGCTTTTTCGATCACCAAAAATTACTAGCCCCCTCTTGTTGCCATGTTGATAAAACCGGGGAGAAAAAAAAGTGAAATTTAGAAAAATCCTGAAATTTTTAATCACTTTCACCTAAAATGGTTCCCCTTTGGCGGGACCCCAAAATTAAATCAATTTGCCCAAATTTAAGCAATATGTTTTAAATATGAGAGAACCGGGAAAAAAACACGAAGCCTTTCAAAAAAAAAACTTTTGCCCTTTTTTTGGGACACCCTTTTGGTTATACCCTGATTGGGATGATATATATTTAGTTAATGCTAATTTAAAGCATGGTTTCTAATTCATTCATCAGAAAACGAAAATATCAAGGAAAACAATCCCCAATTTTTGCTTCTACTAATGCAGGGACATTTTAAAATCCCAATAAAAATCCTGCGCACCAAAACCAAAAGGGCGAGGGCCAACCATTAGGCCCCCAGTACAGGGCCCCCCCACCATCCCCAACCCCGGAGGACACTGCCCAAAACCCCCCCTATAAAACACACACACACACACACAAAAAGGGTACCCAAAACAGCGCAAAACTCAGGGATAAAAAGCCGAAATCCCGGAAAAGGTAAAATTTAGGGCTCGTCCCCCAATCGAGGACGCCCAAAATCGCCCTGATTGAAAAATCGGGGGGTACTGTAAAGTAAAAGCCCCAAAGTTTTTTGATCACCCCCCCAGGGGAAAAGGGGGGTTTGGGAAAGTAAACCCGGGGATTTAAATTTTTAAAAGGGGGGCCCCGGCTTCATCCCCCAAAAGATATGCCTATCGGAAAATGTCTGAAACCCTGCCCAAAAACACACTAAATATAAAAAAAAAAAAATTTTTTTGACCCGATTTGCAAAATCTGGCCCTTAAGCACTACCACCACCTATAATAGAGGTGCCATCATCACCTCTTTCGATGACCCACCCTCGCCTGACTCACTTTTCACCTAACACCTAAACCTACTCCCGCCACTCATTCTTTTGTGTAATATACATGTATGGGGAGGCGGTAGCAGAGTGGTTACCCGTCACCGGGTGGCGTTCTCGTTGACCCAGTTAGATCCCGAGGGAGACACCATAAATCCACTTAAAATATTTCTGCAACCGTCGAGTGGCCTAAGAACACCCACATGCTGCCCAATAACTCTACCTTCGATTGCGAGTGCATTGGAGGACACAGGGGGGCGCATGAGCCTCTAATCACAAGCATCAGTATAAAAATCCTCCCTGCGCCACCACGGGCGAGGGCCCAACCATCACAGCCCTCAAGTGAGCCTCCAGGGCCTACCATCCCACCCCTGGTGGTCACTGCCTACAGGCGCTATAGGCTAAGATAAAAAGTAAATTTTATGGAATGAGATTTGTTTTGAATGGGTTGTCTCCTGCCTATCTGCACAATCAAACTATCAAAGGATTTAGACTTAAGTAAGCACAATTCTAAGCTAAACTATATTGATATATGAAAGCAACCTATGACTACCCGCCTCCGTGTGTGGTGGCCGGTGCGCCGCGTCTGGCTACCAGTCTGTGGCCCCTGGTTCAAATCCGGGTTAGGAATGGTCGGGGCAGCCCCACCCAGCTGTTCATCCTTGCTTTCAGGGTTGGTCGAAAAAATGGATATCTGGGTAAACCTGGAGAAGGTAACTGTGGTAAACCCGGATGTAACACTAGCCCTGTGTCCTGGGGTAATGGGTTGTCACCCACCACAGGCTCAAAGGCTAATGCGCAGGAATGACACCAGGCCATGCGCAGCAGAGCATATGGCCCCCATCTTTACCTACTAACATATAAATGAAGAAATTGAAAACGCTGAGAGCAGGCACAACCACAGAGAATGTTTAATGGAAGCAGACCTCTGACTTCTCAATCATAAAAGTGCATTATTCACTCCCCTTTAATTTTTTTAATTCAGAAAATATGTAGAGGGTGATAAGTAGGCCCGGATAATTTATGCACTAAAAAACCATGAAATATGCATGCAAATATGCACTAAAAATTGGACAAAATTGCACTAAAAAAAGGACAAATATGCATTTATATGCACTAAAAAATGGTCACTTTAAAGCCAAGAATGCAGGTTATACGGAAACAAAATAGTTAATAGAAACTAATGTTAATGTTTATTAAGCAATATACATATGTATTTAACATATATATTGAAAGTGCTTCAAAAAAAAATATGAACATGTATTTACATTATAGACTGACATATTTTCAGACATTATCTGTGATCTCGTCATATTGTGAAACATAGTTCTTACGTAATGTTGAAATTTGTCAGGCACCTTTTTTCCCGTATACAGTTCCAGGAATGACTTTAGGCACTTGTTATTCAGTTTATGCAATGGAAAATCTGCTGAAACAAACGCCTTGCACAAATCTGCGTTGAACTGGGAACGATCAGGTCCTGACTTACTGGAACATGCAAGAAGTAGTTGTTGCTCCTTCTGTGCACTATTGGACTTGACAGCTTCGAATCGGATGTGCTTGGATGTTTTAAGGTGTTGTTGGACTTGAAATTTCTTGCTCGCTGTCACTGGTGCTTCACAATATTTACAAAACAGTACACTTCCATCAGTAGTAAATGCATCAAATTCCATTACATATGATCTCAGCACTTCATTTTGGTTTCTTTGTACTTCGGCATTTTCACGAGCAGCTGAAGAGAGTAGCTCCACACAACAGCACTGCTCCTGACTGACTGCTGCAGCAACAACAGTCAGGGGGTGGGGGTAACCCAGAAATACCAAGGACCGGAAACGACAGATTAAAGAGACGTGACCTCACCTCACCTCACCTCCCAGTACCACTTGTGCTCAGATGAATATTTTACCAAAATAGCATTTATATGCAGTTATCTAGAAAATATGCACTTATCATAGAAATCACGCAAAATATGCATTTGCATATGAAATATGCAAATGCAATAACTATCCGGGCCCTAGTGATAAGGCATTATTTCAAATTTGCGTGATATAAACATGTCAAACAAGAACTGACTGCTTGAGATAATGCACTAGGAACTATTCTGAGTTTCAAAATCATGTACTGTACCTACATTTCTTTCAAAACAGACTGAGGACTCCTACGGCTCAATGCTCGAGCTGTCTTGGAGAGGCCAGCAAGACCATTGACATCGGGAAAGGAGAGACACGGAAGTTCCTTCAAGATGGTGATGAAGTTGTGTGTGACGGGCTACTGCCAGGGAGAGGGCTACAGGGTTGGCTTTGGACTCTGCACTGGAAAACTCCTTCCAGCAAATCCTATTAATTAAATTTATTGAATCTGCAAGAGCTAGGAATCTGTCAATACAAAACCTTATTGTTAAAACTGTTTGATTTAGTAATTTGAATAGGTTCAATTTAAGCACTAGGACAATAGTGATGAATGGGGTTGAATGAAATTGTGAAATTTAAAGTTCATTTATATGCATACATATATATGCAAATACTATATTTATATGCGTAAACAGCAACCTGGCAATATAAGATCTGAATAGCATACTAGCTCACCTGTCTGAGCTGTGACTGTCAGTTTTGAAACAAATATGGACATGGCCACTCATACTTGTTATGTAGCTGTGTGGCTCTTAGCGTCCTGTGACTGCCATCTTTTATCTGTGAACCAGAAGAAGAAAAAAATTACAAGTGTGCCTCATGGTCTTCCCTGCGTGAATCAAGAATCTCATTTTAGACATAAATCCTGTGCTTGTAAACTTTTTTGACTTGATAAAGTGGGGTTCATGGGTTTGGAGAAAATCTACATTCCACAGTTGGCTCAGATGTTTTTGTAACTGTTTATGGTGCATGAATAAAAGGTGAAATAAGATGAGAGTATTAATTTGTTTCTAAGAACTCTAAATTCCATTGTTGGCTTCCATGGTCTTTATGACTGATCCATTGAATACTAATAAAAGTCTTAATAAATGGAAAAAAGTTAATAATTCAATTAATAATTATTATTTTTTCTTATTTTATATAAAATAAGAAATAAGAAATAGGGAGGTAATAGTAACCCACTATTGGTTGGAGCAGCTGCTGGGTATGTTGACAGACGTCACTAAGTTTACTCAACAGGGAGCCACTGAGCTGCTAGGAGCCAGGTTGAGAGGAGTGGGGAGTTTGATCTTGGGCTTTGGCCTTCATTGCATTAATGTGTACACGGCCTCAACAGTGCAGGCGTCAGAATTGCTACTGGTAAGTGGTGTGCGGGGTGCAATCAGGAAGAACTACCTGAGGACTACCGCAAAATAGTGGCCTGTTCTTATATGATTGGAATTCTGGGACCTTTTTTTATACATACAGAAAGAAGACACTTAGCTGTACAATGGCAATATGCGGGATTGATAGAAGTTTGAAATGCGAGGTTGAAGTCGATAACAAGCAAATTAGGGAAATATGGCTTCATCAAGTCACACCAAGAACTGAAAAATATATTACTGTACTGGAGTAATGTACTAGAGAGAAAAAAAGGTATTTCATACATAATTATGTAATGAAGATAAACAGTTCAAATGTAGGGGGAGGCGGTAGCGGAGTGATTAGCGTCTCCGACTGGTGTTCTCGGTGACCCGAGTTAGATACCCGAAGAAAACCAAAAACTTTCTGCACCGTTGAGTAGCCTAAGAACACCCACATGCCCTGCCCATCAACTCTACCTTCGATTACGAGTGCATCGGAGGAAACGGGGGCGGCATGAGCCTCTAATCACAGGCGTCGCTATAAGAATCGTGCCTGCGCCACCACGGGCGAGGACCAACCATCAGAGCACTCAAGTGAACGTACAGAGCCTACCATCCGAGCCCTGGGTCACCACTGCCTACAGGCACGAATGAAGAAAAATAAAAATAAAAAATACAGTACACTAATACCTCGTTTAAAGTAATCGTCCAGACCCATTTTTTTGTGTGCCTAATTATGTTGAATGTACATTCAAAACACCTAATCCACCAAAAATAATTTATTTCCAGGCCTTATTTCCGTAAAAACACGACTTTTGTAAAAAGTGCGCGAAAAAAAAAATCTTCCCTCCAACAGGGCTACGACTGTTATTGATAACGTCAGAACAGGGACGCCCGCAGACACAGACTGTCTGACACCTGTCGGCAAATGTTATGATGAGCGACTTCGGTGTCAGACAGTGAATCTGTCGCTGTGACAGATCTAAGAGTACGATGCTCAATCTGACACCGAAAGAAATTGCGCTGGCGCGTATACTATGAGGAAACGAACCTCAGATTGTCATGGGATCCTATATGTTTGAGCCCGAGTACGAGGTGGATGAACAGGTGTTAGCAGAGCCTGAGGTTCAGCAGGAGACCTGGCACTTCTCCAAAACATGGATTGGTAAATAAGGTTAAACCATGGTGTGTGGGAATCACAATGAAGGTACTTTCGAGAAAATCCTATGGTTAGTTTTGGGAGCTACAGTCAAACGTCATTACTCGGAAACCACATACTAGCTTTAAAACTACAGCATAGAGTTTGGAAAATATGCGGGCGGGAAGGCAGAAAGTGTGACAGCCACACCACCACAGGGTCTCTCACCACAGGGCACGCCCACCTCCACAACTGAGTCACTATCTTACGGGAGGCGCCGCCCTTGTCCAGCATAACCGTGTACACAGGCTCACCTCACACTCGTCGTCCCAACCCACACACTGGGTAGGCGACTCGTCGCGCTGCACACTCTCACCCAGTCTTTCACCCGCTGTGTACCCTCACTACACAACGTTTTCTCACACAACTGCTCGCCCCAACACACTATAGGCATGTATCACCCTACACACGCCACTCCTTTCCGTGTGCAAACTTTTCTCGAAAGGCACAGCTGTCTTGCTGCACCCATAAAGGATGCTTTGCATGTGGCATATAGCAAAACAAATCTATCGAAACACCCAAATATCTTCAAGTACTATATTTATCTCTGTGTCTGATCAGCGCGGGAAGAGGAGCCTCCCTTTCGCTACGTCACCGAGCCTGAGCGTCTGCAAACCTTGAGAGTGTTTTGAGAACTCGGGGAATTTGCAGATTTTGATTGCGGATTATTTAAAAACGGCTGACTGGATACAAAAAGTGACGACGTATTGTTGATATACTCGTTAATGGCTATGATTTTATTGCATTAAATCAGGAATGATGAAATGGTCTGGACGATTACTTTAAGGTGCGCTTCCTGCACAAATCGTCGGACATTTCAAACCAGTTCGGATTATGGAAAGTTGTTTAAAAATTTAAAACTGGGCCTGCAACAGGTCAAATTATCTGAAGTTCTAATTATACAGGTTCAAATTGAGAGGGTTTACTGTACAGGGAGGTCCCGAAGATACGAGCAGTTAGGTTCCACCTGGCATACTCGTAAAGCAAAATCTCGTATAACGAAACACATAACTAATGGTAAAATATAGGTTTGGTTCCAGGACCCCATCAATTTAAGAAAGAAAAAAAAAAACATATTTTTCAAGCTAAAATAAACTATAGCAAACACAACAAGCACACAGCGTCTATATTACCTACACTGTACTACCTATTCTGTAGAAAAACCATTCTGAAAGAGAAAATAGCACACAAAATAACATAACTGCACATTAATTAAACATGAAACATAAATGATGTCATCAAGCTCATCATCAGTCACCAGCCAATGATAAACAGTTTTTTTAAAACTTCTCGACCAATCACAAGTCAGCGAGGGCATATTTCCCGGGCAAGAATGGCATGCCAGACTGCCTCTCTCCGCCTTCTGTCCCCCGTCATCTCAAACTAATTCTCGTTTTATTTGGAATGCTTGCGTTTTAAGGAGTTTTAATGTATCAGATAGTAAGATATATAAGTAAGGGAGCCTGTGTTGCTAGTGTTTTTGGTGGTAGAAGGTGTGTATGTGGGTTGAAATAGTGAATATTTGTGATATGGGGAGGCCCGGCGGCAAGAATTTCTCCGTCACTCACTGCCCCGCCAGCAGTCACCTCCATCATAACATCTTTAAATCACCCTTATTTAAGGTGAAACATGGTGCTACCTTGATATAGATAATGACACGTGTATATAACATCTCACCATAATCACTAAGTTGTATAATAAAGAGTAATAAGACGTTTAATCCTGTCCAAACCTACCGTGGCGGCTCCAGCAGCGCCGCCACTCAAAATTTTTGAGTAAAAACCCGCCGTCATCCGCCTCACCTGTGCCTTCCTGAAGACAGTCAGCTCCCATGCCTGTGATAGCACCATAGGATATCACCAGGGATCATAGGATTCCTCAAGGGGTTCTCGCTCCCCTACTAAATATTACCAAAGTCTATCTCCCTTGGTCTAATGGTGTTGATATCCACCTCACGGGCTTCATGGGCCGGCTCATGCTGCTGCTGCTGCTGTCAAACGTGGATGAGTCCCTTGCTTGTATTTCATCTCTTTACTCATATATATGAATGATATCCATCCAAATGCAATCATATGTCTACATTCACCTAGAGAAATGATATTTCATAGCATACCAAACAATTATAAGCGAGCCTGGAGACTTCCTACCTCTGCTAATACCAGTCTCGAGCAGTCGTTGGCTAGTCTGCACGTTATTTTCAAATTGATTATTATCGTACAACCTTAGGTAAAATAATATAGTCAGTAAATGTTTATAATTTTAGTAAATAACTTGTAATTTACTTTAGTAAATAACTTGGTAATTTTACTCACCCCAGTTTGAATGTCGTAACATTGGATTTTCGATCTCGTATATTGAAAATAGACCCTAATTTACACATCTCGTATCATCGGATTCTCGTATATTGAATGCTCGTATAACGGGACCTCCCTGTACTCGCCACCGTCGGAGAATGTTCCATTTTTTTTACGTCGGCTTGAGTTCCTATTAAGCGACAGTTCCAAGTCTTTATATTAAAATAAAAGTACCCAATCTATATATTTAAACAGCTTTTACCCGTGTTTCTGAATCCAGGGATTGAATATCGGGGGTTAGTTTAGTGATGGGGCATCACTAAACTAACCTCGGCTAAACTAACCCCCGATATTCAATCCCTGAATTCAAAAACATGGATAAAAGCTGTTTAAATATATAGATTGGGTACTTTTATATTAATATATAGACTTATCTCATATAAGGACATGTCTGGGGTTTTGGCATGTTACGTAACTAATGTCCATGTATTGTATTAAACTGCAGTTTTAAATTGTTTTGGGACAAGCGAAAAACTTTGTCCAATAACGAAATACCTTTTAAAATTTTCCCTTTGCCCCTATTAAATGGAATTTTAAAAAATAATTGGAAGACATGTTTCAGAAAGGAAAAGGAAATAGTGGTGAAAAAGGGTTAAAACCAAAAAATTTTTTCTATATTTTTTTGCGTATACGAAGTTTTAAGATTGCAAATTTAAAATTACATCAAGTAAAGAATTTTTGTTAAAATATCATAAGAACACCACCCCTTCCCAGAGGGACCCAACCCATATAGAGTTAGGTTTAGATTCTTCTCCCTCGAGGGGGCGGGAGCCCTCATTTGGGGTTAGTTTTGGTTTTATTACTGAAAAAATATTTTTGGGCAGGAAAAAAACAGGCCCCGAAAAGAGCGGCCCCCCTGTCCTTTTTTAAAAAAGACTAATTTTAGGCAGGGAAAAAGTCATTTGTTAGTAAATGACCGCGGGGGTTTTGTATTTTGAAAAACATAATTTTAGGGGGAAAAACGTGAGAAAATCCCCGGAGTTCCTCCCCCATTTTTTAAAAAGCAAAATTTTGGCAAGGGAAAATAGAAGTGTTTAAAAATAAAGGGGCAGGTCCCCTGCCATTTTTCCAAAACCCCTTTTTAGGAAGGAATTTTACGTTTGAAGACAAAACGAGGAGTGACCATAGTAATGGTAAAGGTTGAGGGAAGGAAAAAAGAGGAAGAAAAAGGGAGAGGAATGGAACGTTGGGAAAGCAAATGCAGATGGGATTATTTAGGAAGGGTGGGGATGAGGACTGGAATGGGAGAAAATGGTTTTTGGAGGGTAGAGAGGGTGGATGAATAATGGAGTTTTTAAGGAAAAGAAAAAGGGCGAGGGGAGATGGGAAAACAAGAAGAAGAAAGGAGGCCCAAAAGGTTGGTGGCATGAGATCCCAAGGCCAGGAAAGAAAAGGAAAACAATGGAAGGGGTAGGATTTGGAGAAAGAATAGGTTAACAGAAGCGAAAAAAAGTATAAGGGCAGGGAAGAATAAGATAAGCAAAAAGGATTGGGGGTTTGCTGGTGAGGAGGAAGGGGGAAGAAGAGGAAAGGATCGAGAACTTGGGAAAAAAGGGAAAGGGGGTAGGGGGCTATAATTTTTGGGAAGGAGAAGAAAAAAAAGGGGAAATTAGAAGAACTTTGGGGAAGGCAGGTCCTAAAGGAAAAAAAATGGTCAGACAAGAGTTTCGGAAAGTTTGGAGGTGTGAATGACCTGATAGTGACTTAGGGAACGTCCCCTTAGGGGAAAATAAGGGGAAATGATGGTGAAAAATTGGGAAGGATGATTAAAGGGGTAGTAAAAAAACTGAAAAATGGAAAGGCCCCGGGAAAGGCGGTATCCCGAATAAATTGTATAGAAGGGGGAGGTGAGGGAGTAATTGGGGGAAAGCATAGTTTTTTTGACATATATGGGGGGAAAAGGGGTTGCCGGGTGCCGGGAATGACAGAAATTTTTACCCTCTACATAAGGGGGACAAAAGAGTAAAGGGTTTAAAAAAATTACGGCCAATACGGTATTGCACGGTATGAAAATTTTCTGTGGTGTAGAATGAAAGACTAGGTAAGTTGTGGAAAAAAAAGTGTGGGTGAAGACAAATGGTTCAAAAAGACAAAAGAGGTGAGGACAATATTTTTTGTAGTAAATAAAGTGTTGAGAAACAAGGAAGGAGGGAAAAAAAAATATCTAGCCTTTCATTTTGAAAGCGTATGACAAGTTAGAAAATGTTTTGAAAGGGTTAGAGACAATTGGCATGAGTGAGAAGGTTGTTAAAATAATAAGCATATGTATGAGAACACACGGCCAAGTTCATATGGGTGACCTCGAGACTGGATGGGTGAATAGTAAAAGGGGAGAAAGACAGGGCTGTGTCCTTTTCTCCTCTACTTTTTGGATTTATATGTTGAGGAAAGGGCAGGAGAGTGAAGCGTACAGGTCTGGGTGTGAAAATGGAGATAAAGTGTTGAGTGTACTATGTATGCAGATGATGTGGTGACCCTTTGTGAAAACCACAAGGACTACAAAGATGCGATGCTGGATGATTAGGGAAAGGGGACTTCAACTTAGGCTCAGAAAGGGGAAGAGTAAAGTTTTGGTGGTGAATGGGGATGCTCTGATGATACGGGATTTGTGGGGGGTGGGAATGAAAAAAAGAGAACGAAAGAGTAAAAGTTCTGGGTATTTGGTTGGATGATAAAGGCATGAGAAAACTAAACTAGAGGGTAGCTAAGCCAAACCCTGGGGTTTGGGAAGCTAGGGGGGGTGGGAAGAGTCGGGGAACAAAATTTAATGGTGAGAGGAATGGAAGGGGGTGGGATCCCCACATTATGTATGGCCCGGAAAAAAAATGGTGTGGTCTGGAAGGGGTTGGGCAATTGGAAGTAACACAGAACAAAACAGGCAAAAAGCATTAGGGCCAATAGGGATGTGCGTGGGGAAACATTAAGGAGACATGGGATGGGCACGTTCAGAGAGAGGTAGCAAAGGCAGGACTGAGGTACAGAGCTAGACTGCAACGAATGGGTGACAGCAAATGGGGGAAACAAAGGGTTTTGGACTGGAATTGTATGGGAAATGGATAAAACTCGGGAAAATGGGAAAAATGGACAGGTGAACTGGGAATGTTTTTTGACAGGAGTGATGAGACTGGAGTATGGGTGTAGCAAAAAGGGAAAAAAATAGGGGAAGTGGGAAAAAAAAGGGAAAGAAAAAATGGCTGAGGGAATGAGTGGAAAACAACTGGAAAAGGTAAGAGAAAGGACCAGCCCCGGATAAAGTTCTATGATGTGGCTAGGAGGGGACCTACCTTTAAGCCAGGCAAAGTGCTGGAGGGAAATATCGTATGTACGATGGAAGAATGTGGCAGCAAGGTGTGTGTGTTGTGTGACAGGAGGGATGAAAACCCTGGAGCACTTGATGCGGAATGTAAAAGGGAATATGCTAGAACAAAAATGTTAGGTATGGAAGGAGAGATCGGAGTGGGAAAAATGGGGAAGATGAGAGACCAGGAAGTGGGGATGGATACCTGCTGGGGTTGGTGCTGAGTGAGGAGTGACAGTCGGTGTTGATGAAAGAATTTTTGAGAATTCGTGGGAGCACGTAGGAGAGAGCATGAAAGGCAAAGGGGGGGGCCCCCAGTGATGGGGGGCCCCGTATGATGTGATGCAGAAAAGGAAGGAGGGAAAAAAAAATCCCTAGTTTTGCTTTCCCCTTTTGCTTCTCTCCAACAGATTACGTGTGTGGGAGAACCCGGACCAAAGGCTTCACTTGCACATCTGCTGGGGACTCCCAAATCAAAATCAAGATCAAAAAGATCAAAATCATATGGCCTGGAAACAATGGTGTGGTCTAGGAAGGGTTGGACAAATTTGGGAAATAACACAGAACAAAACAGGCAAATACATTAGGAGCCATAGGTTTGGGAGTGGAAGCGATTAGAGAACATGGGGGGGAGCCGTTCAGAGAGGATGCAAAGGGGAGGACTAGGGACAGAGAACTGCAACGAATGGATGAAAGCAAAAGGGGGAACAAGGTTTGGGACTGGAATATGTATGGGAAATGGGTAAAACTCGTAAAGTGGGAAAAAGGACAGGGGAAATGGGAATGTTTTTTGACGGGTGATGAACATGGGATAGGCTGTTTCAAAAAGGAAATAAAAGGGAGTGGAAAGAAAAGGGGAAAAAAATGGGTGAGGGGAATGATGAGAAAACAACACTGGAAAGGTCAGGAGAAAAGGCCAGCCACGGGATGAAAGGTTCTTGATGGTGGGCTATGGAGGGACCTACTCTTTTTAAGCCCGGACAAGTCGCTGGAAGGGAAAAAATTCGTATTACAGATGGAAGAATGATGGCCAAGGGGTGTGAGATGTGTGTGACAGGTGGGTAAACCCTGGAGCACTTTATGCTGGAATGTGAACGGTATGATATGCGAACACAGATGTTTTTGGGGGGAGTGGGGGAGAGGTCGGAGTGGAAGAATGGCGAGAGATGGAAAACGGGGAGTGGGGATGGGGTACCTGCTGGGGTTGTGTCTGATGGGGAGTGACATCGTGTGATTGAGAGTGTAAAAGAATTCTTGGAGAACTCTTTGGGGGCACGTAGGAGAGAATGAGAGGCAGGGGGCCCTCGTGATGGGGGGCCCCGTTGAATGTATCAGAGAGAGGGGGGAAAAAAATCCCTATTTTGCTTCCCCCCTTTTTCTTTTCTCCCAACAATTTCATGTTTGGGGGGAACCCGGGGCCAAAAGGGTTCCTGACAGCATCTGCTGGGGGACTCCCAAATCAAAATCAAGATCAAGTCGTTTTGTTTTTTAGAGACATCAACTACTTTTTCTTTTTGGGCCCACAAATGCTTGTTCTAATGGGGCTATTTTATTTTGCGCAAACCAAAAAAAAAAAAAAAAACCCAAAAAAAAAAAAAAATAAATAAATAAATGAAATAAATAAATAATTGAAGACCTAACTAACCTTATGTTTTAAACCTAACCTACCTAACTTTACAGGTTTTTCAAGAAACCTAACCTAACCTTAACCAAAAAATATTTTATTATTTTTTATTTGTTTATTTGAGGGCGCATGTAGAGTAGTAGTGTACAGTATAATACTGAGCAAAAAAAAATTGGTTCGTGAGTAGTAAGGTCTAGTGCGGTACGTGAAACTCTCCTCCCAGATTACCATACAGTAGGTGTTTGAATGTCTTTGATTATATCCTGGACGCACACCTTCAACCCCCACCCCCCCACCGCCAGCCTACCACGTGTTGACCACCCCCACCAACACCCTGTACTGTGCCTCCTAGGCTATGACTACATCTAAACTTCCATTAGTACAGATGTCGCTGTGTGATGTCAATTTTTAAATCCTTCACACTGTCGTCACAATACCGGTATGTAGCGCACTGTTTTTCCATGGGTGGGAGTGCCTCAGGGTAAACACTACCCAACCTCATGTTGAATCATTGCCCTGAACGACTACAGCCTGAACTGATCTCCGTCCGCTTTAAACGTAAGCAGATGCTCCATAAGTAAATGTCTCACCCTCTTGTGCTCAGTGTTGTGTTCTTGAAATAGGAGAAACAGGCCTAAAAAGGTTTGTTGTTGTTTGAAGGGGCAGTGATGTCGCAGTCGACGATATTCGCCCTGGTGTACAGGCCGTGAAGTAATCACAGTCTCGAGAGTTGTATTAGTCCTTCCTCAAGGCACCGGTGAGGCGGATGACGGTGGGCGACGTGATGGTTTGGACGGCAGCGGCGGCACAGGGTGGGCCGTGTCAAAGGTGTGACGTTCAGAGGCGATGAGGTGACCTACGTAGAAGTTGTCGTTAGGAGTGGAAGCGAGGACAACTGCAGCAGGGAAAGTGCTCAATGGACTCCGGGACGTTCCTGCACAGGGGCAGTTGCGGGTCGGGCGTGAGCTGCAGACGATGCCAGGTGTGGCAGTTGAGTGTTGTGTGACCGATCCCAGGCGGTGAGGCGACTTCCAAGACGCGGGACGTATTTTGTCTTATCCATGGGTGCGGAAAGGAGTCCTGTGCGGTATTGACCCATGGAGTGTGGCAAGAGGGCGTCGCCGAGCGACCTATCCAGGCGGAGCGGCATTTTTTGGAGAGTTAGACGCTTGGCGGTGAGATGTCAGCGTGGAGAGGGGGTGATGTTTACCTCGGAGTGCCATCTGTGGCGGCAGGCATCAGCACCCTCGTTGCCCCGATGTTGCAGTGTGGAAGCACCCACTGCAGGGTGATCTTCCAGCCACACTGACTGGGTGGTAGTGTTGATAAGCTGACCAGCCGCATGATAGTCCCACAGCACAGGTTGTGAACTTTGTTGTTAGCAACAGTTATCGTACCGAGCCACCAAAAGTCTCGTATTTTCAGATAGATTTGTCGTACAACCCTTGCTAAAATCATATAATTAGTAGAATAACGATATACATCATTGATTCAGCATTCCACATATGAGAATATTTTCTCTTTTCACAAAATATATAATAATACCATCATGACACAAATTCCAATGTTAATTTATTTTTTCGTAAATAAATGCAATTAAATAAAAAATAAAAATATCATTAACTACATAATGATCAAAGAAGGCTGAACTGGAGAACTCTACATAGCTATCAATCCTTTTCAAAGAAAAGACGAATTCCTGTTCCTCCTCTATTCTTTCATCCCGTGTCAGCTGGCGCTTATAATGATAATGTGTCAGTTTTTCATCGACATAATATCATATCTGTGTAGGGATGAAAGTAACACAATCTCCTTATCCCCTTTCACACTGCACTGCGTAGAGAACCAATTGGTTTTCCCCTTACCTAAAGTCAGTGTCTTGCCTTTGTCTTGGTAAGGGTTTTAAAGGACCAAAAATCAAACTCAAAACTCTCTCGCGGAAGTTGACAGCGATACTTTTTTTCTTTTTTTTTGCGATGACAATTTTTTTATGACTTATAATATGATAATATTTGTGAGTTTAATTATCGTATTTTCGTGT
Organism: Chionoecetes opilio; assembly: GCA_016584305.1. Lineage (NCBI taxonomy): Eukaryota > Metazoa > Arthropoda > Malacostraca > Decapoda > Majidae > Chionoecetes > Chionoecetes opilio. Next base: position 771 of record JACEEZ010023004.1, on the reverse strand, counting down.
ACGATTCTCAACCATGCATCGCACATCGTACGGATAGTCAAACTATCGTACAAATACGATAATTATCGTACAGCCCAACCCTGTCCCAGTGACACTGCGGGGGACGTCATCAGGACACACCAGCGCGGGAAATTTCAACTTTATAAAATCACAACCAAATTATTTCGATAATAAAAGTAGTATAACATAGGTATGTTCAGACAATAAAGGTCATATAGCAAGGTACACAGTGGAAAAAAGGGGAAAGGTATGGGGAAAGGGGGGAAACAGTAACCCGGTGGGGGAAGGACTACGTACAGATGATGATCCAATCAAATGAAAGATGTGTATATGTTGGAGGAAGATTATGTTAAGGAGACAGGGTGATTCTGCGAGGACATCACCGCGAAATACTAGTTGGGTTTCAAAAGACAGATCTTGCTGGTCCTGCTTACCTAGGCCCCCTCCCAGCCTCACTTTTTTTCAACATTTCTAACTTCACCTAGTTTCTTGGCCTTATTCGTATTCATTCCTGGCTGGTTTTCCTCATCTACTCTCCACTACTCTATCATTAACACTTTCTGGCTCCTCCTTACTTCAAACTACATCCACCCAACTCGATACCAGTTCTTGCATGATTGATTGATTTATGCTAAAACGGGAAAATGTGCCAGACATCGGAGGTCATATGGCACTATTTTCAAAGCTAATGAAGGGGAGGGGTTATAAAGAGTGAAAGGGTGAGGGAAAGGGAAAGGGAATGGAAAATTTTCGAGTAGGGTTTTATAAGGA
>JACEEZ010023001.1:130189-158550 GCA_016584305.1 Chionoecetes opilio | reverse complement strand
CCCCTGAAACCCAAACCCCTCCCCCCTCCCGGGGCAAAAGGCCCCCCCCGTTAAACCCAAAACCCCCCCCCTTTCCCCCCCAATCCCGCACGGCACTCCCCCAATCACTACCCCCATCCTCCTCCGCGGCCCAATTTAGGACCCCGGGTGGCTCCCCAGACCCCGGTTGGCTTTAAAAAATTCCAAACACACCAGACCTTCCCTACACAAATCGGGCCAACTGCAAGGACAACCTGCAACCCATCTGCTTAGCACCTTGGGGACTAGAGGCGGGCCCCACACCCACACCCCCCATAAAACCCCCAAACAACCACAAAAAAACAGATATAAATATGGTTAATCTTCAGTGGCACAGACACAGCAGTAGTGAGGCTACATTCGAATTAAGGGCCTGGCGACATTAGGCGCTGGCGACTAAGGTGTGTATCTGGGGTAATAAAGACGCTGTAAAAAGTACTACCCAATAAATTTCAGGTGAGGGAAAGCTCGTGTCTCTGAATTTGCCTCTTTTTCTTTTCTCTTTGAGAACTTGAGCGGATTTGGGGAGTAGTGGCACATGAAAGCTTTATTTGGTCTAATATAGCGCCTGGCGACATTAGTGCAGTGGCGACTATGTTTTATTGACGGAAATTTAAAACAGAAGACGGGTCAGGAAAAAAATTCGTTTTAACCCCTCACGCCCAGGGGGGGGCTTTTTAAAAAATATAAGACCATCTTAGCGCGGGGTCACATACTAAAATTTAAATACATAATATAGGTGTGGGCTTATATATACTTTTAATATAGGGTGGGTGGGTGGAAAAAAAATTATGATTTGCGAAAAAACGGTTAGTAGTTTAAATTCAAACATAAAAAAATCACCAGAAAAAAAGTGTGTTATCACGATAAATCACATAGGCTAGAGTGTGTGGGAGGAAAAAGGGAGAAGGAAGAGGAGGGAGAAGAAAAAATAGAAGAAAAAAAAAAGAGAGAGAGGGGAGAGAGAGGGGAAGAGGAAGGGAAGGGGAAGAGGAGAGAGAGAGAGAGAGAAAAGGAAGGGAAGGAGAGACGGGGGAGGGGGGGAAAAAGGAAAAGAGGGGGAGGAGAGAAAGGAAGGAGAGAGAGGAGAGGAGAGAGAAAGAAAGAGAAAGAGAGAGAGATCCCCGGGAGGAACTGCACTAGACTGTAGCAGAAATACATATTGGCAATAAAAGGAAAAGGAAAAGAGGGGGGAAAAGAAAAAATAGAAGAAAAAAAAGGAAGAGAGAGAGGAGAGAGAGAGAGAGACAGAGAGAGAGAAGAGAGAAGAGGAGAGGGGTAGAAGAGAGAGAGAGAGGAAGAGAGACGAGAGAGAAGAGGGGAGAGAAGAGAGGAGAGAGAGAAGAGAGAGAGAGAAGAGAGAAAAGGGGAGGAAAAGGAGAGACGAGAAGGGGGAGAGGAGAGAGAGAGAGAGACCCCCTGGGCGTGGTATAGTTTTTCCAGCCAAATACAGACTTGGTCGCGCGCGCGATTGGTTAGGGGTACTAAAAAGGGGTTTGGCCTTCTGTTTTTACCGAGGCAAAGGGATGACCCCCCGAAAATGTTCCTTAGTAATTTCTTACCCCGGGTTTAACAAAGTCAGCTTGGGACGTAAGAGGGTGTTTTAGAGCCCTTCGAAAATGCCCACCAGATTTTTCCCTTTTTGCTATATAAAATTGTCTTTTTGTCCAGAAAAAATTACGGAAAGAAATGAATATCCCAAATTAGTTACCGTACATAAACTATAGGGATTTTTGGGGGCAGCCTTTTTTGTGGATATTATAATTTTTTAAGCTCCCCCCCTGGGGGCGGATGTTCGAAGTTCGTAACGCGTTCTAAGATTATTTGCACTTAAGATATTTGGAACGTTCGTAACGCTTTTTGAGGTATTTTCAAACGTTTTTTTTGCAAAAATCCATCCCCCATATTTTTCGTTTTTTACCATTTTTTCATGTCCTTGGTTCTATCTAGAGCTGACCCAAAATGTGCTAAGGTTTTGAAGGCACTCGCCTGTTGTGGGTCGCATGATGAAGGTTTTTCTATATACAACCATATAAAGTTAGTTATTAGTTGTTATTTCATGTTTAGTTGTTTAGGTGTTAGGACGTTTTTAGGGGGAAGTAAAGAGGCAATGAAGGATTATTTGTCGTTTTTTTGTTTTGAGGATAATTTTAGAGCCATATGTTTCTCGCTGCGCTTTGTGTTGGGGGGGAAACCACCCCAACCCGGGAGGGGGTACAAAACCCGGAACACCCCGGGGCCCATTCACTGCGGGTGGACAGGGGCTCGGGTTTTTTTTAAAAAAGACCACCCCTCTGTCTTCGCTCCGCCCGGGGGTCGAACCCGGACTTTTCCCGGGTTTTGAGCCAAGCGTGTAACCATACACTACGGAGTACCCTGTGGTAGCAATTTATTTCCATCTACCCGCTGGGAAAATCTACAGGGTCGGTTTTTCCCAAATGCCCCAACAATTTGAGTCAGGGAATTTATTTGAATGATTTTTCAACAATCTATATCATCAAACAATGAAAAAACCCACAAACACAAAGACGGAGGGCTCCGGAGGCCCTCCGTATGTTTTCCGGCGGCCCGACGGAGGTACGACGTAGGGCCCCTGGGAATTTTTCCCGGGCCCCCGGCGGGCCGCTCCCCGGGCCCGCCTAGGGCATATGACCATTTGCCGCTGTTTTATTAATGATTGAGGAATATTTAGGTTATTTTTCTTTCTAAAATATATTGGATATAGTAATGTTTAAGGGGGTTTCCAACCCCTTAGCGATAATAGACTAATGGGTGTTCAACACTTTAAAAACATTTCTATATAATCTATATGCTTTTAAAAATGTAACCAGAAAATTCCCATGTGTTATCCAGTTTTTACGATGAAAAGGGAAATTTCTAGGATCTAATTGCTACGGACATTGTTATTTCATAAGTACAAAAAGCATTTTCTTATTGGTTTAAGTGGGTACGGGAACACGAACAGTATGAGAAGGATAAGGTTGCGGCGAACAAAAAACAAATCCACCCACTCGTGCGTTTTTACCTAACTGATTATTTCATCCTGACACAGCGCCAGGCCCCCCGTCGAGGAATTAAAAAAAGTGCGTACTGAATTATTTTATATTAGTCTATTTCGTATAAGAAGGAGCGAAAAAACAAGTTAAAAACTAAGTTTTCATTTTGTTTTCGACGGGGTTTAAAGGGGACAATTTGGCCTTTGTGGGGTTTTTAACCTTGAAAGGTATGTAGTCTGGGAGTTTAGCGCATTGATAGCTTTGGAAAAAAATTCAATTATTATTTAAAACAGAAATTTTATAGTTTAAATCCATATCTACATATTCCTTTTTGGTGTACCGTTGAGTATTTATAGGTGTGAAATGTTGGAAATTATTTAAAAGGAAAATATGACCTTTTGTATTCGTAAAATCTCGCCGCGGGAATCAAGTGTTTTTTTAAAGATACTAGTACCCACAGAAAAGAAAACCCTTTTTCCAGTAAATCCCTTCTAGTCGTATCCTTTATTTCTATGTACTCGGGTGTTCTGATTTAAACTGGGGAAATATTGAAAAAAAACTGTATATGATAATTTCTATAAACTATTATAAAAACTTTTATAACAATTTTCAATAGCTTGAAAGGCCTAATAATAGTGATGGTACCGATATTGAGATACTATGTATATTACTGAGTTAATATATATAATATGAAATTAATATTTCCCACTTACAAATACGTACCAGCGCCCAGCGGGCCTCCGGAGGATTGACGTCAAGTTGCCGCTGCTTGTCACTACTGATGTAATATTACATCAAGATAATCATATAACTGTTGTTTCAAAATGTTTACACATAGAAATATTCAATTCCTGAAATTCTGTACATTAATTTTCAACATAGTAAATTATCCCGTCTGAAAATACACCAGCGGGCCTTCGGAGGGCTGACGGAGGTAAATTTGCCGCCGGCGGCCGCCGTTCACCGCTCTACGGCCTACGTCGGCCCGCCGGTGATGGTTAGCTGGGATGTGTGGTGGCAGCCGTGCCCTTGTGTTCTGTGAGGGAGTAATGGCCCCAGTAGTTGTTCGGTTGCCAGTGCAGGTGTGACCTTCAATAAATGTATCCAGGGTTTTAAAGGTTTCTCTGCTGATTGCCTTAAAAAATAGTCTTTCCACGCATAAGTTACCCTCCTATTTTCTGCAGGTCACATGTATGTATATCGCATAAACCTTACTCTGTCTCTTCATCATTGGACAGCCGCAGGAAAAGTGATCACAACTGCATTTATGGGATCGTCCGCCATAAATTTTCTATTAAATTTTGAAAATATCGAAAAATTCAGAAAAATGACCCCATGCACCTTTCATCTTGTGCGTGAAGAAATGTTACAGCAAAATTCGTAACAATAAATGAATCACAGCTCTTTATCTTGGCAACAATGAAAGAAGTGGTGTCGCCTGCTACTTTTGCGTTCAGACAAATAATGCCTTTCATTTCATTTAGTGAGATTGAATAAAGGTCAATTATGTCCCTTCACACCCAGATCTTTCCTTTGCTATATGAAATCGTCTGTTGTCGAGCCATAAAATTACGAAAAGTCACTAAATATACCAAATTAGTTAGTGGACAAGGATACTAAACAGGTCATATCTCTAAAATATTCCTTATACTCACTAAAAATCGTCTAATGGTACCCAAATTACAATGAAAATTACGTTGTGGGCGTGAGGGGGTTAAGAACATAAGAAAATAAGGAAGCTACAAGAGGCCGGGAGACCTACACGTGGTAGTTCCTGTTACTTAATATCTACATCCACCTTTCATCCCCATCCATGAAATCTAGCCTCCTTTTAAAACTCCGTAAATATACAATAACAGTAAAAATGGTGACGTTTTGAGTAGCTTTCGAGCAGACCAGACCATTTAGCAGGCCTTATCATAATTCAAGGCAACTATTTAACTTTACCGAGACGTCCTTCTTGAAAGCCCTGTATTTCATTGTAAGGTTTTTTTTAAAGTTTTTTGCATTTCCTTATAAATTTCCTTGTAAGGTTAACCCCCTGAGACCCAGACCGTAATTTCCATTGTAGTTTTGCTACCATTAAGGCCTCTTCCATTTGCGACATTTCAAGAACCAGTTCACGGAACCCAAGAGTTCAGGCGTTCCATTTGCGCATGAAAACCTGGGTCAGAGGCAAAGCGCGTAAAACACTCAGACTCAGACTCACACTCAGCAAAACCCGTGAACTTTCTTTACTCACATTGAGAGGTGGGTAGCTTGGGTAGAGTTTTCAGTTCATAACAAACAATGGTCGCCTTGGGCCCTATTTCTCTTATCGTGAAGGGTTTTCCGCATGCACGAGTCGGAGAGGATGTCAGACGGCATAAAAGAGGCATACATGGCTGATGGAGCCCATGCTTTCCCGCGATCTTAAACTTGATATGATCCCTTCACATAGCAGCTAGCTGAGTTATATTACTCGTTATCTCTATCTCGTTATCTCTCGTTATCTCTCTCTCTCTCGTTATCTCTCTCGTTATCTCTCTCTCTCTCGTTATCTCTCTCGTTATATCTCTCGCTATCTCTCTCTCTCTCTTGTTATCTCTCTCTCGTTATCTCTCTCTCGTTATCTCTCTCTCTCTCTCTCTCTCTCTCTCTCTCTCTCTCTCTCTCTCTCTCTCTCTCTCTCTCTCTCTCTCTCTCTCTCTCTCTCTCTCTCTCTCGTTATCTCTCTCTCTCTCTCTCTCGTTATCTCTCTCTCTCTCTCGTTATCTCTCTCTCTTGTTATCTCTCTCTCGTTATCTCTCTCTCGTTATCTCTCTCTCTCTCGGTATCTCTCTCTCTCTCTCTCTCTTAAATTACCTCGCCAGCTGAGTATATTTGTAAACAAAAAACGGGGTTTTTGCGTTCCATTTGTGACACACGAACCCAACCTTGAACCCAGAACCCAACCCTGAACTGAAAGAATTGGTTCATGCAGCTTGGACACAAATGGAAGAGGCCTCTAGATGTGTTTTTTTTTAGTAAATATAAGCAATATTTTATAGCTATGACCTGTTTAGTATCCTTGTCCACTAGCTAATTTGGTATATTCAGTTACTTTTCGTAATTTAATGGCTCGACAACATATAATTTTGTATAGCCAAGGAAAGATCTGGGTGTGAAGGGGTTAAAGCCTACGGGGAGGGTGATGGTGGCGATCAGGGTCCAGGCTTGGTTAAAGACCTGGGGGGAAAAACACACACACACCACACACTGGTACTCCGTAGTAAGGGATGCACGCTCGGTTCACAACCGAGAAGCCCCCGGGTTCGCCCCCGGGGCGGAGCGGGAAACAAGGGGTTTTTGTTTCCTTTAAAAAAACCCAAGTCCTTCCACCCAGCAGTGAATGGGTACCGGGTGTTAGCCGGGGTTTGTGCCCTGCCCCTGGGGGGCGGCTTCGGCTAACCAAAGCCTAAGAATAATGAAAAAAAATGTTGATAGGGGACGGGGCCCCACACGAAAATTGCTCGGGCCCCCTGAAAAAAATACAACTAGATGAATCCCCCAACACACCCCCCCCCTGCGTCATCAAATCGAAGAGTTTTTCTAGTCTGGCCTTTGTGTGGTCGGGCGTTCGTTCCTACTCGTTTTTCCGTTGTTTTTTTTCATGACAAATGCGGGGGGTTTTTTTTTACTGTACCCCTTTGGCGGATGGTGGGGGGGGGTTTGTGAGGTCCCGGGCATTGCCACGATGGGTAAAAATCACTCCCAACTCGCACTGGGAGGGTTAAAGGTTTATTTGGGCGGGGTGAAAACTGGCGATCGCGAGTTCCCAATTGCGGGGCGCCCGGGGGGTAAAATGAAGACACACCCCAAAAACACACCACACACCCCCCCCCCCTTTCCTTCCTCCTTCCCCCCTAAAAAACCAAAATTTTTCCCCTCCTTTTAAAAACAATAACCAGCGAAAAAAAACGGATGCAGTCAGTTCGTACCAAGGTTTTTCTTTTACCCCCATAATTCGTAAAAAAAAAATTGTTTCGAAAATTCATATAAAACCTATGTTTTTTTACACTCAGCTCAGAGTTGAACTTGATTACAAAGGGGGTATATTGACACCAGGTATATACAAAAAAACCAAACAGTGTAAAAAACAACTAACAAAAACCTGGGACAAAAAACTTGTGTACGAAACCCTCCGAAAACCAAACAAACATAGGATATGGATCAATCACAAGTCAATGGGCCCCCTTTCAAATACCTCCCCTCACGGTCCGGGGAACTGTCGCCGATGGGGAACACTCGCCCCGTCGCCCCGGTGTTCCAATTCTTGATTTTTCAAGCCCCCAAATATATAGGCAAATTCAATCAGTTTTTTCCCCGGGTTTTTTTTGTTTCGGGGTTTAAAATTACCAGCAAAGTTACATTATTTTTAAGAATTGGGTTCCATTAAAAATTTTTTTTTGTAAATTTTAAAGCAATTTTATACTAGGGACCTGTTTTTAGACCTTTTGTCCATAACTATGTGCTATATTCTTTTTACTTTTTGTAATTTATGGCAACAACATCATATTTTTAAGCAAAAGAAACTGGGTTGGGGGGGGGAAAAGGAGGGTTTTCCCCCCCAAAAGAAAATAAGAACTAAGGGGCTAAAAATTTAACCTACATTTTTGGTCCCCCCCGTTAAAAAAAAAGGCCCAAAAAGTATGTAAAAGTTTTACCTTAAAATCCCCAAACAAAAATTTTTTTAGGAAAAAAGGGGTTGGGGTTTTCCCTTTTTTTTTCTTTTTATGTTTTAAAGGAAAGTTTTAAAAAAGGGCCCTTTAAAAGGGGGCCCTTCCCCCCTTTTTTTTTTTCTTTTTTCCCCCCCAGGCAAAAAGAAACAAAATAAAAATACCGCATGGGAAAAAAATAAAACCCCCCTAAAATGGGAGTTTAATGTTTTTTTTTTGGTTTTTTTGTCCTTTTTCCCCGAAAAGAACATTTGAAATTGAAAATGTTAATTGCAGAAAAAAAAAACACGTAAACAGGGGAATTAACAGTTTAAAAGTATAATTCTGGTATTTTTTAAATTAAGGGGCCCTTTAAAAATTAAAGCATTTTGGAAAAAATTAGGTGGTTCCCCCCTTTGGGAAAAACGTTTCGACATTTAAATAAGAAATGGGCCCCTGGATTCCCCAAAAAATGGGGTTTGGTTTTTTTTTAAAAAAAAAATTTTTTTTGGGGAAAAAAAACCATGACAAATTTTTTTTTTCCCCCCCCAAAAAAAGATTTGCCCCCCCCCCCCGGTTGGGGGGGGGAAAAAAAAAAAAAAAAAGGGGGGTAAAATTTTTAAAACTGCAGATTTTTTCCCCAAAAAAAAAGGGAAAAAGGGAAAAATTGGGGCCCAAATTTTTAGGGGAGTGCCCCCAAGGCCCCCCGAACCCGAAAAGGGAAAGAAGGGGGGGGGGGCCCCGAAAGGCCGGTTTGCCCGGGGAGGTCCTGGCCCCCCCCCCTTCACCTCCTTTAAAAATTTCTACCGGGGCCCCTCAGAAAACAAAGGGAGAAAATTAGGGGGCCCCCCCTTTAAAAAAAACGGGGTTTTGGGAAAAAGGGGAAGGAAAATTAATGGGGGAAAAAGAAAAGGGAAGGGGAGGGAAAAAACGGGGATTTGAGGGGGAAGGGAAAAAAAAGGGGGGCAAAAAAAAAAAAGGGGAAAAAAAAGGGGGAAATTTTGGAAATGGGAAAAAAACCCCCCCCGTCGGTTTGGGAAGATCTTTTAAAACCGGAGGGATAATGGGGGAAAAAAAAAAAAAAATCCCAGAGGGGGGCAACCCCCAAGGGGGGGGAAAAATTTTTTTAAAAAGGGAAATTTGGGAAAAAAAAAAAAAGGGGGAAACCCGGGGCCCCCCCCCCTTTAAAATAAAAAAGGGGACAAAAAGGCCCCCCCCCCCCCCCCCCCCAAAATTTTTTATGGGGGGGGAAAAGAAAAAGTCCCAAAAAAGTAAGAAGGGGGGGGGGGGAGGGGGCTTTTTTTTTCCCCCCCCCCGGCCCCCCGGGAAAATACCTAAAATTTCCAGGCTGTGACCCCAAAAAAACCCCCCCCTTTCTCCCCCCCCCCTTCCCCCCCCCCCCGGGGCCCCCCCCCTTTTTTTTTCCCCCAAAACCCCCAAAAAACCCCCCCTCCCCCCCAAAAAGGGGGAAAAACACCCCCCTGGGGGGGGATGGGAAACCCCCGGGGCCCCCCGGGTTTAAAACCCCCAAGGGGAAAGGCCAATCTGGAAAGGGGAAAAAAACCCCCCTGCCCCCGCCCCCCCCGCCCAAACCTAAACTTTAAAAAAAAAACCCTCGCCTTTTGGGCCCCCCCTCGGGGGAAAAACCCCCTTTCCACCTCCGGGGGCCCAAACCCCAAAAACCCCCCCCCACCCGGTAAAAAAAAACCGCCCCCTCCTTTGATGCCCCTACCCCCCCAGGACCCCCCCAAAACCCCCGTTTTGCCCTTTCCCCCCCCCCATGGGCAAAAAGAAGGCCCGGAAAACCAAAAAATGTTGGAACACCCTCGGCACAAACCTGGGATTAAAAAAAAAAATCCAAAAAAAAAGTTACCCGCACCCGCCCTTTTTGGGAGCCCCCACCCCCCCCCCCCCCCCCTCAAAAACCCCCGGGGAATCCCCTTGGCCCTGCCCCTGGTTCCTCCCCCTACCAGGGGCAACTTTTTCCTGGCCCCCCTCACCCCCCCAAGGCCCCCCCCCCCTTTCCCCCCCCTTTCTGGCCGCCCCCTTTCCGCCACCCTCAAAGCCCCCGGGGGGTCCCCCCTCCCTTTGGGGGGTTCCCCCCCCCTAAAACCCCTTTCCGATTTCTTTCCCCCCTTCCCCCCGGCGAAAATTCGTTCCCCAAATTCACCATCCCCCCAAACAAAAAAGGGGGGCCGCAGTGCCCCAGCCACCCCCACGCCCCCGTCCAAAACCTTTTTTCCCCCCCCTTTCCCCCTCCCCCCCCACCCAAACCCCTTGGGGAAGGGGGGGGCGGGGGGGGGGCCCCGGGGCCCCGGGGATTCCCCCGCCCCCTCCCCCGCCCCCCCCCCCCAGTGGGGTCCGGGGGCCCCCCCCAAGGGTCCCCCCCCGCCCCGGCCAACCCCCGGGGCCCCCTTTTTTTTCCTCAGGACCCCAGTTTTTTTTTTTTTCCCCCAGGCCGGGTTTTATCCGGCCCTTAGTGTTTTCTTTCTGAAGCCCCTTTTCCCCCCCGGCCGCTTTCCCCCAAAGCCCGGGGGCTCCCCCCCCGGGGGGGGGGGAGGAAAAAATTTTGGGGGAAATTTTACCGGCCCCCGGGAAAACTCGGACCAACATACTGGGCCCAAAAAAACAAAATTTTTTCAAGACCCCCCCGAAAAATTTTTCCCTTTCCCAAAAAACAAACCCCGTTTGAAGTTTTTTAGGGGAAAAGTTTACCCAAAAAGTGTCACCCCCTCCCCCCCTTGGTTTTTAAAAATTTAAAAATTTTTGGGGAAAAAAAACAAAAGGTGCCCCCCCCCAAACCCCCCTACACCAAATGGTTTTAAAAAAAAATTGTGTTTGGGGGTTTTTAAAAAAAACCGAAAAGGGTAAACCCCACCCAAAAACCCCTGCCAAGGGTTAAAATTTAGAGGGGGTGGGGAAAAAAATTTTTTTTCAAAAGTTTACCCCACCAAAAAAAAACCCGAAACACCCGGGGGGTTTTTAAAAAAAAAGAAAAAGTTTTGATGTGGGAAAGTTTTTTTTAAAAAAAAAGGGTTTTTTTTCCCCCCAAACCCAAAAGAAAGTAAAGGGGGGGAAAAAAAAAAAACCTATTGGAAAATTTTTTTTTTTCAAATTTTTTAAAAAAAAATTTTTAAAAGGTTTAAAAAATTTTTAATTTTTTGCAAGGGTTTTTTAAAAAAGTGGAAAATTTTCCAAAGGGGAAACCCTTTTTTTTGGTTTTTTTTTTTGTTTTTAAATGTGGGGGGGTTTAGGGGGCCTTTCCCCTTTTTCCGGGGGTTAAAAAGGGGGTGGGTTGGGGGGGAAATTTTTTTTAATTTTTGGCACCCCCTTTGGGGTTCTGTGAAGGAAATTCCCCCCCTTTTGGGGTTGGGATGGGGGGGGCTTTAATTTGTTCCGGGGTTTTGGGGGTTTCCCTTTTTTTTGTTTTCGTTTTTTCCCCCGTAAATTCCCCCCCTTTTTTTGAGGGAAAAAAAAAACCCCCCAAAATTTTTTTGTCCCTTTTTCCAATTATGAAAAAAGAAAGGGTTTCTCTGCATTTTTTTAAAAATTCCCCCTTTAAGTTATTTTTTTTTTTTGGACTTTGTAAGAAAATTCTCCCTTTTAAAAGGGAAAGAAAATTTTTTCCCCGGGAAAAGGGGCGTAATTTTTTTTTTTTCCCCTTTTAAATTTTTTGATGAAAAAATTTTTTTTTTTTTTTTTTTTTTTTTTTTATTTAACCTTTTTTTTTTTTTATCCCCGATTTTAAAATTTTAAAATTTTTAAATATTTTTCCAAACACCTGACACAGTGGTGTTAAAAATTATGAATGTTTAGAGTGTGGGAAAAGATTTACTAAAAAGAGTTCCCTCACCAAACACACCCTGATACACAGTGGTGTTAAAAATTATGAATGCCTGGAGTGTGGCAAAAAATTTTATACCATTTCTAAACTCAACCAACACACCTTTAGACACACTGGCTTGAGGGAGTTCAAGTGTGATATTTGTAGCAAGTGTTTCAAGACAAAGCCTGATATTGCCAGGCACGTGAAGATCCACTTTTGAGGTGGTGTGTTGTGTGGACATGTGTGGTTGTACCCGTGCCTGTGGCAGTGTGTCCTGTGTGGCAATGGGTGGTGGTGGTGGTGGGCAGTGTGTTACATGTGTGGTGGCAGCCGTGCCCTTGTGTTCTGTGAGGGAGTAATGGCCCCAGCAGTTGTTGGGTTGGCAGTGCAGGTGTGACTTTCAATAAATGTATCCAGGGTTTTAAAGGTTTCTCTGCTGATTGCCTTAAAAAACAGTCTTTCCACGCATAAGTTACCCACCTATTTTCTGCAGGTCACATATATGTATATCGCACAAACCTTACTCTGTCTCTTCATCATTGGACTGCAACAGAAAAAGTGATGACATCTGCATTTAGGGGATCGTCTTAATGTTATTTTTCATTTGCGCCAGCTGTTGTAGGGGTTAGAAATACTCCTTTTGATGAGAACGAATCCTTCCTTTTAACCCCTTGAGGACCAGAACGTAATTTCCATTGTCATTTGACCACCATTAGATATTTTTTGATGAATATAACCAATGTTTTTATAGCCATGACCTGTTTAGTATCCTTGCCCACTAACTAATTTGGTATATTTAGTTACTTTTTGTAATTTTATGGCTCGACATTGTCGACAATATACAATTTTATATACTAGCAAGGGAAAGATCTGGGTGTGAAGGGTTAACACTCCCTAAATATACAACAATAATAAAAATGGTGACGTTTTGGGTAGCTTTCGAGCAGACCAGACCATTTAGCAGACCTTATCATAATTCAAGGCAACTATTTAACTTGACTGAGATGTCCTTTTAAATATCCTTGAAAGCCCTGTTTTCAAGGCTTTCCTTTCCTTTTATTTCCTTTTAAGTTTTTAAGTTTTTTTAATTTTCTTGTAAGCTTAACCCTCTGAGACCTAGACCGTAATTTCCATTGTAATTTTGCTACCATTAGATGTTTTTTTTTTTTAGTAAATATAAGCAATATTTTATAGCTGACCTGCTTAGTATCCTTGTCCACTAACTAATTTAGTATATTCAGTTACTTTTTTAGTAATATAATGGCTCGACAACATATAATTTTGTATAGCCAAGGAAAGATCTGGGTGTGAAGGGGGTTTTAAACCCTTTACGGGGAGGGGGGATGGCGGGCGATCACGAGCCCCATGTTGGTTAAACCATGTGAATAACCCCACACACACACCCGCCTGCATCATCTATCTTTAAAGGAGCTTTTTTAGTCTGGCCATTGTGTGGTGGGGTTCGTTCGCTCCTCCTCGTTTCCCGTAATTTTTTTTCACTGACAAATGGGGGCCCTTTTACTTCCCCCATGAGAAAGGGGAGGGGGGGTGTGTGGTGTGTGGGGTCCCACCTTTGCCCACGGGATCGGTAAAAATTTCACCCCAAAGCTCGCAGGGGGAAAGGGAAAGGGAAATTTTTTTTGGGGGGGGAAAGGGTAAAACTGGCGATCGCGAGTTAAAATTCCCTTGGACAAGAGGGGGTGGGTAATAAATTTACACACACACACACCCCTCTCTCTCTCCCCTCCCCTCAAACCCATCTCTCTCCCCCCCCCCCCGCTCTCTCTCTCTCTCTCTTCTCCCCTTTTCCCCCCAACCATAAAACCCAGAATTCCCACTCCTTAAAAAAATAACCACGAAAAAAAAGGGAAATGCAGCAGTTTCGTACAAAAGTTTTTTTTCGTCACCAGTACCCCCAGAGATTCATACACAAAAATTTTTTTTTGTAGTCTATATAAAACCATACCCTTTTCGTACCTCAGCTCGGGTTGAACTTGATTACTAGGTACGTTGGGAAAACCGGGTATGTACAAAAAATACTCAAATCAGGTACGAAAAAACTAAAAAAACCGGGGTACAAATTAACTTGTGTACAAGCCCCCTGAAACCAAAACAAACATGGTATAGGGGGCCCATCAAAAGTCAATAAGGGCACCCCCAAATACCTCCCCACCGGTACCTGGAACTGTCCCGATCGGAAAAATTCGCCGCCCCCCTTTTCGAGTGTTCCAATTTTTGATTTTACGGGACCCAATATAAGGCTACATTCTTTCGGGATTTCCCCGGGGTTTTGTATTCAGGGAAAATCCAGCCAAAAGCTTGATCCTTATTTTAAGTTGGTACCAATGTCCGGTTGGGTTTTAACATTTCCCGGTCGGCGAGAGTTCTGGGGTTGGGTTTTTTCGGCAAAATTTCCCCGGGCGACGACAGTTTCATAAAACCCCCCAACAGACCCCGGCCACCCCCACCACACCCCTACCACTTTAAACCACAGCCCCCACCCCCAAAACCCTACCACATTAACCACAAACTCCCCCACACACCCTACCACTTAACCACACCCCCCCCCAAACACCCCCTACCCTTTAACCCACACCTCCACTACACCCCCTACCACATTAACCAAAACCCCTCCAAAACCCCTCCCCACTTAACCCCCAGCCCCCCCCAAACACTACCACATTACCAAGCCCCCCACCACAACCACCCTTTCCCATAACCCAGCCCCCCCACACCCTACCACTTTAAACCCAAAAACCCCACCACACACCCCACCCCATTACCCACCCCCACCCTATCCATTAACCACCCCCCCAAACCACATTAACCACAGCCCCCCCCACACATTTTTTGGACGTCCCGCAAGGGACACGGGGCCCATATAATCATTGTAACTCCCACTAATAAAAAAGCGGCGGAAAGCCAGGGAAGGACAGTGTGAAAGGGGGTTTTACAGTAAGAAGAGTGGTTTTAAAAACTGATAATAGACAGATAGATGGAGGGAGGGAGGGAGGGGTAACAACAGCCCAAAGAGCTAGACATACGGTAGCAAGTATAGAAAAAACATTTTTTCCCCCTTTTCATTTGAAAATAGGGGGATAGCTCGCGTGATTAAGCCCCGGGGCTAAAAATGAATTATGAAAAAATTTTAAACCCCCTTTCACCCCAGTTTTTTCCTTGGTTATATAAATTAAATCGTCTGTTGTTACCCATAGAATTCGAAAAGTAGCTGAACATGCCAAATAGTTATTAAAACAAAAATCCCACTGTAAAAACACAATAGCCCGCCAAAGTCACTCCATTGCACTAATGTCGCCAGGCACCCTATTTTTCCCCGAATTTTAGCATTACTAACCCTTGAATGTCCCACTGAAGACGCTGCACAGTATTTTAAATTTTAAATGTACATCACACAAAATTTCCCTTCAGTGGCCAGAAAATTGGGGTATTAAATGCAAAAATTCATAAATATTGTGCCGGGCGATGCGAGGGCAGAAAGAGAGAGAATAAAAAAGGGGAAGGGGGGGAGAGAAAAAAGAGAGGGGAAAAGGGAGAGAGAGAATAAAGAGAGAGGAAGGGAGGGAAGGGAGAATAAAGAGAGGAAGGGAGGGAGGGGAGAAAAAAAAGGGGAGAGGCAGGGGAGAGAAAAATTAAAGAGAGGGGAAGGGGGAGAGAGAAAGTGGCTGGCAGGCCCTTTTTAATCGCTGTTTTTTTTTGGACCCAAAACCCCGGGAAACGGCGACCAAACAGCCCCGTTTTTTACTTTTTTTGCCCCCTTTCCCAAGGACAAAAAGGGCCCAAACGGGACAGTGCACCCGGGGTAATGGGGGCACGGGGGGCCAGCTACAGGTATACGGGCCAAATTAAAAAAAACCCTTTAAATAACCCAAAAAATAAGGTCAAATAATAACCTTTTTTCCTCCCGGGCGTATAAATTTTGGTACTATTTTGATATTTTTTTCCCCGAAAACGGGTCGTGTTTTTTTGCTGTTTTGACCCATTTCCCGTGGATTGTGGGCTACGGGCGTGCAAAAGGAACGTGACACTTAGGCGTTTACATTTAACAGGCCACTTAAAAAAACCCCTTTAAAAAAACCCTAAAAAAAGGTAAAATTTAAAAACCCTTTTTTTTTCCAAAACCTGGCGATATAAAATCGGGTACTTTTTTGGGATATTTTTTGCCAAAACAGTCATCGTGTTTTTTTTGAGTTTTTTTTTTGACCCTTTTTTCCGTGGATTTTTTGGCTACAGGAAAGTGCCTGGGGGTTGTTAACCCCAGCCTGTTAACCCTTTTTTTGAAAGCCTTTTAGCGGAAAATGAAGGAATATTTTTTAAATTTCTTAAACCTGGAGCCCAGGATCTATGTTAAATTTTTTTTGGGGGTTTTTTTTAATTTTTTCCGCGTTTGGGTGTTACCCCCCCCCCCCATAACTTGCCCCTTTTTCCCAGCTTTTGTTGTTGGCAGTGGTAGCGAGATGTACTCAACGACGCCAGGGTGGTACAGTCAGCCCCTAACATGCCCCAAGGGGTCGTCGAGATGTGTCGGTTTGTTTATTTGATTTTCAGGCCAAATTTTTTGTTGTGGGGAAAAGGGTTTTTTGGAAAAGAGGGGGGAAATTTGAAAGCCAATTATGGCAAGTGAGGGGGAAATTAGGGGTTTTAAAAGGGAAAAAGGGGGAAATTAGAGTTTTAAAAGGGGGAAAAAGAGGGGGTTTTTAAAGGGAAAAAGAGGGGAATTAGGTTTTAAGGGGGAAAAAGAAGGGTTTTAAGGGAAAAATTTGGGGAAATAAGGTGAAATCTGGGGGGGAAATTTGGGGAAGTGAGGGGGAAAAAGGGGAATTAAAGGGAAATTAGGGGTTTTTAAAGGGGGGTTAAGGGAAAAAGTGGGGGAAAATAAGGGAAAAAAAGGGTTAAAAATGGGAAAAAAGAAGGGGATCTTTAGGGGGGAAAATTTTGGAAAATTAAAGGGGAAAATGGGGGAAAATTTGGGGGAAAAAAACAGGAAATGAGGGGGAAAAAGATGGTTTTTAAAAAAAAAAAGGGAAGGGGAAAAGAGGGTTTTTAAGGGGAAACGAAGGGGGAAAATTGAGTTTTAAAAGGGGGGAAAAAATTTTTGTTAACCTCACTGTTTAAATAGTTAACCCAACTATTTTTTTAAACCCAAATATTAACTAAACTAACCCAACTTTAAAAACTAAACCCAACTCGTTAAAACCAACTAACCTAACTTAAAATTAACCAAACCAAAATAACCTAACCCAGTTAAAAAAACTAAACCTAACTAGTTAACAAACCTAATCTTAAAAATTAATTTAAAAAAACTAACCTAACTAGTTAACAAACTAAAACCTAACTGTTTTAAAAAACTAAAAAACCTAACTGTTAAAAATAACCCAAAACCAACTATTTAAAAAACTAAAAAACCTAAATCGTTTAACTAACCCAAAATTTTAAAAACCCCAAAAATATTTTAACTAACTAACCCTAACTAGTTAATTCCCAATGAGGTTTTGGTTAAATAACCCCAACTAGTTTTTTTTGAGGTGATTTTGTTTAAAAGGAAAGGAAAGGGGGAGGAGGGGAGGAGGAGGAGGAGGAGGGGGAGGAGGGAAAGGGAAAAGGAAGGGGGAGGAGGGGGAAAGGGGAGGATGAGGAGAAGGGGAGGAGGGGGGAGGAAAGGGGGGGAAAGGGGGAGGGGAGGAGGGGGGAGGTGGGGGGAGGGGGGAAGGCGGGGGGGGGAGGAGGAAGGGGGATTAAAAGGGGGGGGGGGTAAAGTTCTCTCAAATTTTTATCAGCTGCCGCCCTATTGAATTGGGGGTCCAAATGGCCCCCATTTTTTTTTTAGGGCAGGCCTTTTAAAAAACCTTCCCCCGAAGATTTTCCCCATTTTTAAAATTTTTTTTTTTTGTTTTTTGGTTTTGGGGTTGTGTGTGTGTGTTTTTTCGTCTGTCTGTCTGTCCCGTCTGTCCCCCGTCTGTTGTTGTTGTTGTTGTTGTTGTTGTTGGGGTTTTTGTGTGTGTTGTGTGTGTGTGTGTCTTGGGTGAAAAGGGGAGGAGGAGGAAGGGGGGGAGGAAAAGGGGGAGGGGGGAAAGGGGGGGGGGTAAAGTTTTTCCCCAAATTTTGGGTCCCGCTGCCACTATGTTGAAAAGCGGCCTCCCCAAAGGCCGCCATTTTGGTTTTTTGAGAAAGGCCCTTTAAAGAACCTTCTAGAAAATTCCAATTTTGTTTACTTACTGTTTCGGGGGGGGGTGTGTGTGTGTGTGGTGTGTGTTGTGGTGTGTGTGTGTGGGGGGTCTGTCTGTCTGTCTGTCTGTCTGTCTGTCTGTCTGTCCTGCTGTCTGTCTGTCTGTTTCTGTCTGTCCTGTCTTTTTTCCCTTTTTCTGTCTGTCTGCTTCTGTTTTCTTTTGTTTTTGTTTTTTTGTTTTTGTGTGTGTGTGTGTTTTGGGGGTGTGTTTGTTGTCTGTCTGTCTGTCCCGTCTGTCTGTTTTTCCCCCCCCTGTCTTCTTTCTTCTTCTTCTTCCTTCTGTCTTCTTCCCCTTTTTCTTCTTCTTCTTTTTTTTTTTGGGGGGGGGGTTTTTTTAAAAAAAAAAGGGAAAAAAGGAGAGGGAAGGGGGGTTTAAAAGTTTTTTTGTACCCCGTAGTTCCGGTCCAAAAATTTTTTTTTTCCTAAAAAATTTTAAGAAACCATTTTGTTCTTTAATGTTTTGGTGGGTTTGTTTGGTTTTTTTGGGGTTGGTGGGGGTGGGTTTGTTTCGTTTCTTTTTTGGGCGCCCCTTTTTCCCCCTGGGCTTTTTCTTTTTGTCCGTCCCCGTCCCCCTGGGTTTGGGTCCCTTTCCGTCTGGCGCCCTTTTTTCCTTTTTCCCCGGGACCCTGGCTGTCGCCGTCGGCCTTTCCCCGCCGTCGTCGGTTTTTTCCTTCTTTTTTTCCGCCCTTTTGCTTCTTTTTCCTTTTTTCCCGTTTTTTTTCTGTTTGGTGGTGTGTTGTGGGTTTTTTTTTGTTGGTTGTTGGTTGGTTTCTTTTTCCCGTCGGCTGCCTGGTTTCTGGGTTTGGTTTTTTCGGCGGGCTTTTTTCCGTCCGCGCGTTTCCTTCCCCTTTTTACCCGCCCCTGCCCCCCCCTTTTTTTTTTCCCGGGGGGCCCCCCCCCCCCCATTTCCCAAAACCCCCAAACAACCCTCCCTTCCCGGGCCCCCCCCCCCCCCCTCCCTTTCCCCCACCCCCCTCCCTTCCCCTTCCCCCCCCTCCCCCCCTCCCTTTCCCCCCCCCCTCCTCCCTTCCCCCCCCCCCCCCCCTCCACCCTTAAAACCCCCAAAAAAAACCACTCCTTAAAAAAAATTTAAACCCCAAAACCCCCCCCACACACCCCCCCAATTTTTCCCACAACCCCATAAATTTAACCAAAAGGCCCCCCCCAATTAAAAACCCCAAACCCCCACACCAAGGGTTTACTTGAACAAGGGAAAACCCCCCAAAACCCTTGTACAAAAAATTAAAAACCGGGGAACCGGGAAACAATTAAAAAGGGTGAATTAAAAGGGAAGAAAGTTTTAAAAAAAAAAACAAAATGGAGGGGGGGGGAGGGGAACAGAAGTAAAAGGCTCCCCCCATACCCCTGGGAAAACCGGAGGAAAGTGGAAAAAAAATTTTTTTCCAATTCTTGAAATTTTGGAAATCAATTGGGGTACTTAAAGAACCCCTGGCTGGAAAATTAAAGAAAAACCAACCCCCCCGCCCGATCCTTGGTTAATTTTAACCAAAGTCCCGGGTTGTTAACCCTTTACCGGGAAAAATTTTGGTTTTTTTTTCCAAATTTGGGCTTATAGACAACCCCCCACACTGGCATGGAACATTCGCCCCGTCGTCGAGTGTCCAATTCTGATATTACAGGACCAATATATAGGCTACATTCAATCAGGATTTACCCGTGTTTCTGATTCAGGATGAAATACCAGCCATAGCTTGATCGTTAGGTTAAGTTAGGTACCAATGTCCAGGGTTAGGTTAACATTTCCACGTCGGCGAGATTTCTAGGTTGGTGTTTCGGCGAGAATTCCCGTCGACGACAGTTCCATAAACCACTCCACACAGGACACCCGGCCACCCCCACCACACATCCTACCACATTAACCACAGCCCCCACCACACACCTACCACATTAACCCAAAACTCCTCCACACACCCTACCACATTAACCACAGCCCCCACCACACACCCTACCACATTAACTACAGCCCCCACTACACACCATACCACATTAACCACAAACCCCTCCACACACCTACCACATTAACCACAGCCCCCACCATACACTACCAAATTAACCACAGCCCCCACCACACACCCTACCACATTAACCACAAACCCCACCACACACTACCACATTAACCACAGCCCCCACCACACACCCTACCACATTACCCACACACCCTATCACATTAACCACAGCCCCCACCACATTAACCACAGCCCCCACCACACAATGTTGACGTGCAGCAAGGAGACACAGGCCACATATAATCATTGTATCTAATATAAAAGCGGCGGTAAGCCATGGAAGGACAGTGTGAAAGGTGAGTTACAGTAAGAAGAGTGGATTAAAAACTGATAGATAGACAGATAGATGGAGGGAGGGAGGGATGGGTAGACAGACAGTAAAGAGCTAGACATACGGGTACCAGAGAATAGAAACAAGATTTTTTACCATGTTCATTGAGAATATGGAGATCAGTTCGCGTGAGTAAGACCGTGGCTGAATGAATTATGAATAACTCTTAACCCCTTCACGCCCAGATCTTTCCTTGGTTATATAACATCGTCTGTTGTTAGCCATAAAATTACGAAAAGTAGCTGAATATACCAAATGACTTAGTAGACAATGCTACTACCGTAGATAACACTAGTCGCCAGTCACTCGCCACTGCACTAATGTCGCCAGGCACCATATTTTACGAATTTTAGCATTACTACAGCCAATTTCCCTCCCCCACCCAAAACCCCCGATTTGCCACAGTCCCCCAGGCGTTGGGCGGGGAAAAGCAAATGGTGATTGGGAGTATTGGTTGAAACTGCAGATTTACCCAAGACAAATAAAGGCTGCTACCTAACAGGTAGAAAATGTGCCAAGTAGCTGGTAGGGGAGTGCCGTTGTTAAGGCCAGACTCTTGATCTACAAGGCAACGCAACACTGGCCTGGGGGTTCCCTTGGCCTGCACCGCCTGCGTCTGTGTCCTGCCCCTGGTGCAGGATCCTGCCCTCTCCAACACTTGCTGCTGCAGTGTCCACGCCCACCACCACGCCCTCAACGTCACCACCTTTGTCTTGCTGGCGTCCACCACAACACAACACGGTGAGTGAGGCAGGAAGCAGGGTGTGGGCCCCGCAGGCAGGAGCAGAGTGTCAGGGCAGCGCGTGGCTCTCTGTGTAGCTATGTGGCAAAAAATATCAAAGTTGTTAAATGCTATTGCAAGAGGTATCAGTGGAAAGGTCTTGAAACAAACTTTCCAATGACACCAAGATGACCCTCCTAGGACCTAAAATAAGAAAGTTACATCAAATAGAAGTTCGCCTTTTGGACATATTTTTGTCTTATAAAAGCATTAGGATGATTGTGACCGATAAAAATTTGGCATAATGAACACTCAGCCAAGAACACTCAGGTTAGGTTAGGTTTCATTAAAACATATAAGGTTAGGTTAGGTTTCATTTTTTTTTTTTTTTTTTTTTTTTTTTTTTGGTTTGCGCAAAATAAAACTAGCACCATTAGAACAAGCACCCATTGTAGGTCAAGAAAAAGTAGTTGGTGTCTCTGAAAACGAACGTGAAACTCTCCTCCATAATTACCAAACAAACAAACAGAACGAACGAACAACGAAATGAAAAACAGTGCATGACATCGATACAGATAGCTAATAAAATGTTTTACTCGATAAAAACTTATCNGGGGAGGGGAAAAAATAAATCCCTTTTTTAAAATGGAAAAAGAACCCTTTTTCCCTTTTTAACCCCTTGGGGCCCAAAACTAATTTCCCCTTTGTCTTTTTTGACCCCCATTTAATTTTTTTTTTGATAAATTCCCCCAAATTTTTTTTTATAGATGACCTTTTTTTTAGTATCCTTTGCCCACAAAACAAATTTTTTGGTATTTTTATTTTTTTTTTTGGAAAATTTTTATGGGGCTCGACAAACAATTTTATATACTGAAAAGGGGATCGGGGTGTGAAGGTTAACACTCCCTAAATATACAACAATAATAAAAATGGGGGATTTTTTTTTGGGTGCTTTCGAGAAAACCAAAAACCATTTTTTCCCCACCCCCCTTATCAAAATTCAAGGCCAACATTTAACTTGACCCGAGATGTCTTTTTTTAACTTCCCTTCAAACGCCCAGATTTTTTCCTTTGTTTAAAAAAAAATTTTGTATGTTGCCCAAACCATAAAAAAATAAAAACTGAATAGTACAAAAATCCCAAAATTAGTTACTGGAAAAAAGGGGTTTACAAAACAGGCCCCAAATAGCTTAAAAACTTGCTTATAGTTCACTTAGAAACCCCCCCTAAAGGGTTTCCCCCAAACCTACAAAATGGAAAAAAAAACGTTCCTGGGCCCCCAAGGGTTTTTAAGTATCCTAAAAAACCATTTTTTTTTTTTTTTTTTTTTTTTTTTTTTTTTCCCATTTCCTTGAAAATGGCCGGGCCAAAACTGAGCCCCTTTTGCCCCCCTTTAAAATCGACTTTCGTGGTTACCTGCGGAAAACGCTTTCAAAATAAAACCACCCTGAAAGGAAAATTTGTCTTTTTTTTTCGAATCTGGCAATAAAAATTTCAAAATCTTTTGGGTGCTTCAGGGTGATTTTTTTTAGTTCCAGAAACCACTTAAAACATATTTAAAGACCAACAGTTTTTTTAGTCCTAGTAGTCCTGGCCCCCCCGTGCACCCCCCGGGGAAATTAATGGAGCCCCTATTTTTTTTTTAGATACAAAAATATTCCAGAAAAAAAAAAATCAATTTTTAAAACTGTAACAAATTTTTTCCAGGGGGTTTTTTCGTTTGGGGGGCCATCTCGATCGCAAAAATTTTTTTTGTTTTCGAAATTACCAAAAAAGGGGTCCAAAAACCCCCAAAAAATAAATGTAGTTACAAAAAAAATTTTTGGGTGCCCACGGGGGAAAAAAAGAAAAAACATGGCCTAATTTTAATAAAAAATTTTTTTTAAGCAAATAATTGGTACAATTTTTTTTTTAGTCCATGGAAGGCCCAAAAAAAAAAAAAAAAAAAAAGCCAAAAAAATTAACTTCCGGTTTCCCCGAAAAATTTTTTCAACAAAAATGATAATAACTTCACTAATATAAAAACCCCTCCCTGGTCATTTTTTTAAACATATAAAAAATATGGGTCTATTATTCCCCTCATGCGGGCCCCCAAAACTTTTTGACATACTTTTTTATGATTACATACACTAATTGGTTTTTTTTCCCAAAAAGTTTTTAAAAACCCCCGGGGCCCCGGGGTTTTTTTTTTTTTTTTTTCCCCCTTTTTTTTAAACCCCCTTTTCCAAAATAAAAATTTTTTTCCCCCCCTTAAATATTTTTTTCCCCAGGGGTTTTATACAAAAAATTGGGAAAAAATTTTTTTGGGGGGAATCGGGTTTAAAAATTTAAAAAAAAAAATTTTGGGAAGTTTTTTTTTTCCCAAAACCAAACAAAAAATTTCCCAAATTTTAAAACAAAATTTTTTAAACCTAAAAAACCCCCGTTTTTTTTTTTTTAAAACCCCCCCTTTTAACAAAAAAAAAAAAAAAAAAAAAAAAAAATTTTTGTTTAAAAAATTTTTCATTTTTTTTTTTTCCCCAAAAAAACCCTTTTTTTTTTTTTAAAATTACAAAAAGGAAAAATTTTTTCCCCCCTTTTTTTCCCCCCTTTTTTTTTCCCCCCCCCTTTTTGGGGCCCCCCTTTTGTGTAAAAAAGGTTTTTCTTTTTTTTTGGGTTTTTTGGGGAAAAAAAAAAAAATTTTTTAGGGGGGGGGGTTTTTTTTTTTCCCCCCCCCCCCCCCGGGGGCTTTTTTTTTTTTTCCCCATTTTTCCCCCCCCTTTTTTTTCCCCCCCCCGGGACCCCCCTTTGGGCTCTTTTTTTCCCCTCCCCCTTTTTTCCTTTTTTCCCTTTTTTTTTTTGGGGGGGCCCCCCCTTTCCTCCTTTTTTTTTCCCCCCGGGGGGGGGGGTTTTTTTTTAAAATTTTTTTTATTTTTTTTTTTTTCCGCCCCCCCCCCTTTTTCCCCCCCCCCCCCCCCCTTTCCCTCCCCCCCCCCCCCCCCCTTCCCCCCCCCCGGGGGGGGGCCTTTTTCCCCCCCCCCTTTTTTTTTTTTTCCCCCTTTTCCCCCCCGGGGTTTTATTTTTGGGCCCCCCCCCTAGGGGGGGGAAAAAATTTTTTCCCCTTTTTCTTTGGGGGGGGGTTTTTTTGGGGAAGGTTTTTTTTTCCCTTTTTTTTGGGGGAAAGGGGGAAAAGCCCTTTTTTAAATTTTTTTTATTTTTTGGGGGGAAAAAAAAAAACCAAAAAACCCCCCCAAAAAAAAATGGGGGGGCCCCCCAAAAAAAAAAAATTTTTTCCAAAACCCCAAAATGGAAAACTTTTTTATTGAGAAGAGAGAGAGTAGAGAATCCCCAAAGATTTTTTTTATTTCCCTCTTGGTTTTGTTTTTTTACTTATTCTCCCAACAAAAACCCCGTCCCAAATTGTTGTTTAGTGTCATTTTTGAATTTAAATTTAAGCCTAATTACCGGCCACCTATTGAACTCCCTCTCCTCCCTCTCTATCCTCCTCTCTCCTCTGGCACTCTCCCCCCTTTGTCGGCTGCTCTCTCGACGTCTCTCTCCGCGTACCTCCCTCTCCTCCCCCCTCCCCCTCTCTCCTCTGCTCTCGTCCCCTCCCCTCCTCTCTTCTTCGTCTCCTCTCCCGCCTTCCTCCTTATTTTTGTTAAATTAACATTTTTTTTTTTGTTGTTTTTTCCCCAACCCTATTTCCCAAAAAATAAAAAAAAATAATTGGAAATTACTGGGTGTTTTTTTTTAAATGCCAGCCCCCAAACACCCGCTTTTGGGGTGGGGTGTCCCCCCCCCCCCCCCCCCCCCCCATTTCGCTTTCAGTCCCAGGGGCCCGCCAGCGTCCCCCTTCAAGGGCGGAGTTCCCCCCCAGCGGGGCGGGGGAAGGGCCGGGGGGTTCCCCCCCCCCCCCACAAAAGAAACCTGGGACCCGGCCCGGGGTGGTTTTAGCGTTGGGGCCAAATAAAAAACTGGTGGCCGCCCCCGCCACCCTCTTTTAGTTTTCCTGGAAAAAGGTTAAAAATTTTTCCCCTGCCATTTCTCCCAATTTCCGTTTTTTGTTTTGTATTTTTGAATTGCCTGATTTATAAGAACCGTTGTTTTTTTCCCAAGGGCAAATGGGGGAAAAAATGCCCTTTTTTTTTGATAATTTTTTCGCTTCATATGTTAAGACTATGTAACAAAAAATTCCCCCCTGTCCCAACCCCCCCCCCCCACCACACAAAAAAAATTAACTAGGGGCTTAACAGGAAAAAAAAATAAAAAAAAAAAACCAACTTTATCCCCGGAAACTCAAAATAAGTGGGTAAGCTTTTGGTGACATTTAACAAAGATAAAATTTTTGGGGACCGAGGCTCGGGTAGCCATGTTTTGTGTTTTTTTTTTTCATCCCAACTTAACATGGTACATCGTGAAATTGTTTGTTTTTTCTATCCTTCGAAATAAAAAAAACGGCCCATCTTGCGGTTTTTTTCCCCCTAGTCAAATAGAAAGTAAGGAATAAACTAAAAATTAGCTTTAATTATGGGGGGAAAAACCAAGTATAACCGTCCCCCCCTGGGCCCTTTGGGGATTACACAACTGTTATGAAAAACCATTTAAATGAAAACCCACCGTAATTAGTCGAAAGGCAATAGTAAGCTTCAACGATTTGCAATTTTTATAGTAAAAAGATCACATAGGGGGGCCGGGTTGGCCCCTCACCTTAACATTTAAACCCGTACAAGATAAAAAAAACCCTCAAAAAGACTAAAACTAAGCCCCTCCCCCCCCAACCAGGGCCCCTATCATAAACCGTTTTTGTATTGCTTTTGTTTGGGTTTTTTTTTTTTTCCGCCACCCTTTTTCGATGTACCTCAGAACGTGGGGTGGGGGTGGGGGGGGGGGTGGTGTTGTGCCGTGTTGGTTTAAATTACTTTCAGATTTTCCCTACATCCGCCCCATTGCCATATTTTTTCCAAAGGAAAAAGTTTAGAAAAGGGGCCTACATCTGGGGATGTAGATTTTACCCCCCCTCCCACCCCCCCCCCCCCCCCCCCCTTGGTGGGGGTCCCCCCCCCCCCCCACCCTTTTTTCTTGTTTTTGTTTTTTGGGTTTGGGGGGTCCCTTTCCCCCCATGACACCTGAGTCCAAAGAATTTAGTGATAAGAATGGCACCTTATAAAATGACATAAAAAAAAAAAATAGCAAAAACCCCCCGTAAGGTTGGTGGTCCGACCTCTTGGGTGAAAAACGACTAAAAAAACGGCTACAACTAAGTCGCCACCTAGTGTTTAGTCTTCTCTCGTGCCGCCCGAAAGGATGAGCTGCTGTCTGTCGTGCGCGAGAAAAAATAAAAAAATGTAGTGAAATTTGAATACCGTATATACTTGCAGATCAGCAAAACATACACAACAACGCTGAAACATGGTAATTATACAGTCATGATATAACTACTGTGTTTCATCTTCAGTGGCCCATACAACAGCAGTAGTGATGCTATAATTCGTAATATATGGTGCTGGCGACTATTAGTGCACCAAGGGCGACTTAAGGTGTAATCAAAGATCACTACATACAGATACCAGCTCCTCACTTCTGGTGGCCCTGGATGGTGAGCGCGTGCGCAATCGACGCGCCGCCGTGCGGCAGGGAGTTAACCAGTCTAGCTGGCCACTCACTTCTTTGCTGTATAAACTGACCTGAATTAAAGTGTCCTCATGCCTGTTCATATAGAGGCCAGACTCATAAATACACATGACATAAAGGTCCTTCTAGTAATGTTTCCGGTGGTAACACACGAAACAGCGTAAACAACAGCAGAACTTGAAAGTAATGAAAACTTAGAACTGTGAGAAACACACTGGATTCCAACAAGGGCTAAATGAATGTATGGGAAGGCCACAATGAGCAACTGTGTCGTGGCCTGATGTGGAAAGGCAGCGCGCTCCACTCGGTTGCTCGACTATAGTGGCGGAGCTCATCGTCTCCCTACCGCGCCACAAAACGCAACACGAACTACCAACGTGTAGGTCTCGCTCGGCGGCCTCTTGTAGCTTCCTTACATCCTTTTGTCTTGTGTTAACACCGACTTCAAAACAAGGGAAAGATATGGGAAGCCACTACGGGCAACAGAGTCGTGCCACTGTCGCCCCGTGAGTGAGTAACCGTACGGTGGCCGGTGAAATACACAGAGAACCTTAACAACACATACTCAAATCACAACACTCACCGTTTTGTTGGAAGCCACACGAACACACACACTTATACACTCGAAGGACTTGTTTACGGAGCCGCACTTTGTATAAATCAACTAAAATACGTCCCAATGTCCCCGTTTGTCCCGTCTCCCTCCCTTCCCGCGCCAGCCAGGACGCGCGGTGGCAGGCAGGCTGGGAGAGGCGCGCGCAGTCTCCGGCTGGCTGGCTGCATCACGTGACTTATCCCTGACAGCTGATTGGCCCCGCGCGTCCCACACCAAGATCCACCACTGCTCGGATATTTTTCGAAGCTTTCTCGGATACTATTGCTTATAAATTGTAATACTATGGAAAAATATGCTTCGGTACTGCATTATAGTCGTCATATTGACCAAATAGCGGTATAAATAAGCACCAGGCATGATATGGTTGCCCGTATTGACTTGAACACACTATTCAAGACTGCTATAAGTGCTTCGAGGGTTTCGGTCTTAATTCGAGCAAGTTTTAAGTACTTTAAGCTATGTTTGGGAGGATTAGAGTCATAAGCTGGAGCCAAATTGAAGTTCATTTGTCTCTCTCTTACGTTGTTCTTATTACCGCCGCGTAAATAAAAAGGTATATGAGTATTGTTATAGGTAGATTAATTCCGTGCAATGAAGAGTGGCTGTGAGAATATAAAGACGAGGAACAATGAGTGAGTGAGACAAAAATATATTCATAGATCCTTGCGGAGAGAGAGAGAGAGAAAGAGAGAGAGAGAGAGAGAGAGAGAGAGAGAGAGAGAGAGAGAGAGAGAGAGAGAGAGAGAGAGAGAGAGAGAGGAGGAAACGGGTGTCTCTCATAAATTAAAAAACCATACATCTTATAGTACGCATATACCTCGTACATATTATAGAACACAAAACCTTGCCACCGACAGTACCCCGTGGCTTATGTGGAAAGGCTGCGCGCCACTCGGTTGCTCGGCTACAGTGGCGGGGATAATCGTCTCCCCGCCACAAACGCGTGAAAACACACTGATCAAAACAAGGGAAAGATATGGGACGCCACAACGCGCCACTGAATCGGGCCACTGAGTCGTTTAAGTAAGTAAAAACATAAGAACATAAGAGAATAAGCCCAGCAAACACAAGACGGAGGGCCTCCGGAGGCCCTACGGAAGTGTACGACGTAGGCCGCTGGGAATTTGCTCAGAGGCTCACCGGCGGCCGCTCCCAGCGGCCGCACGTAGGGCATATGACCATTTGCCGCTGTATATTAACTGATTAGGAATATTTACGGTTACACTTTCTAAGCATATTGCAGATACAGTAAGTTTCTGAGGTTGCATAACATATAAAATAATGGCAAAAAAG
>JACEEZ010023001.1:122500-129733 GCA_016584305.1 Chionoecetes opilio | reverse complement strand
CCCTCTGTACAATAGACATTAGATCTTAGTGAATTACTCATTAAGGTTGTTCTACGAAAGTTTTGCACAGACCCAGATTTGACAGCTACTGATGTCAATTCAGTCATCGCATATAGGGTAGTTACGCTAATTACTTTAAGGCTTGTTTACGCAAAAGTTTCTGCGACGACCCCCATTGATTTTGACAGCACTACTTGCATGTCAAATCTCAGCTCAATCCGATAATATTTAGGAGTAGTTATTCACTTTTTGGCGGAAACTTGGTTCCACGGGTCTTATAGTAAGCGGCCAGCGAGCGATAACGTTAGGAGCCCCGCCTAGCCCGTGCCCAGGGACCCGCGACATCTAAATCCGGCACTGTATACATTCCTTCCTACTCTCCCCTAAGGTGAGCGAGCAACACCTCCCCCATCACAAGGGGGGGACAAACTACCACCCCACCAATCGAGAGGGTTGGTGGATAATTTCCCCAACCACATTGATGACAAGGCTCTGCTTCTTGTGGTGTGCAGGGTCATATGATCTATGACCCTGGTGGTGTGTCCAGAAGATTGCTTTCACGTATAAACGTAACTGCTTTCTTCTGTCAAGATGACACTTCTGTAGAATTCTTTCAACAGCATTGTATAGAGTTATGTGTGTCAGACTGATGTTCTCTGGTTGAATTTTAGGAAACTTCGTTGATCCTCATTTTACAAGGTTGAGTAGGGTCCCGGTACTCAGGTCAGGTCAGGTCAGATCAGGTGGGATCTTGGTAGACCACCCACTAGGGTACCGTAGACTGCAGACCCTGATGTAGACCGCACGCTATAGTAGCACCTGCCCTATATATAGTTAGTGCCGGCTGGGCTACCTTGTCGGGAAAAGATAGGCATGGATTTCTGGATGTAAGAATTCAGGTTAAACATAATTTTTGCGTAATAAAATTTTCACAACTATCATGGTTCAATCCCTCAAAGATGGCTGTGATACCTTAGCATGTTGTATCTTCTTTACTAACAGCTTTATAATCCCTTTCTCTTGTCCCCTCCTCATGTGTATCTATAATGACTATCTGCGGACACACGTAGCTACTTGTTCTAAATCATCCCTTACAAATAGTCTTCATTTTCACACTCATACTATATCAAAATACAACACTTGAGGTTTGGCTGCAATAAAACACCATGTCGCAGTGACTTTTTTACATATAATTATTACTTATGATTGGTTTTATTAACAGAAGTAGAGATGTGTCTTGCTCTGTGTCTGTTGCCTCTTTACTGCGGCACCCGAGTATCAGCTGTGTACTCTCCAGGTACAGGAGGGGGCCAGGGGTGACTTACGCTGCACACTGGCCGACACTCCAACACACATTTATACACAGTCAGGAATGCACACAATCACCCTGTTTCGAGTAATTCACTTCTTTGTTACACCATTAATTGCCGAACACTCCTTTCTTTATGCTTTAACTGCATGTGATGTTCTTATTCCCTTATGTAAGCCCCTGATACAAGTCATCAGCCTGCAGCAAATGTTACCATCTTGCACCATACCTCCCATAACATATCAATAACATTTACTAATTCACCAGCCTGTGGCCATCATTACCCTGTGCTTTAAAAAAAACTAGCTTGTAGTTCTGAACACAAGTACCTACCCTGTAGCACATAACTAGCCTGTAGGATACGCCGCTGGGCTCCGTTAAACACTATACCTCATAAATACCACTGGCTTGTAGCACACCTGGCACTGTGCTCCTCCATAGGTGTGCATACTGTGTATCCTCCATAGGTGTGCATACCCTGGGTGTACACTGCATGCCAAAGACCTCAAGTACACACATCAACCTAAAATATAAATGCATACATGCATGCGCACACATACACACAGAAACACACACACAAAATTGTCAGAAGCCGGCAGGTCTGACTGTGTGCGTGCAAGCACAAACAATATATACACACACACACACACAGCGAGGAGGCAAGGCGACTCAGCAGCTCACAAATCACAGAGCCACAAGTCCCACCACAGGGAATCAGGCTGATCTGGGCAGGTCTGGCAGTTGTGTGGTGGTCAGAAGGGCTTATCTTAAAACCAGACACACTACAAGCTGATTCCTCCAGCCCTGTGGCAGCCTTGCTTTAGCCCTTGGCTCCAACACGCCATCACAATGCATGAAAAATAATTATAAAATTAATAAATAGATGCGGCAAGGGTCCCGAGGCAAGTTTCATGTGCTTTATACTCTGACAACTACTGAGATTACAAACTTGACCTATATTGCCTTCCTTTCCTCTTCTTATCCCAGTGGGGTTAAAATTATTGTGGCAAGAGAGGATGAGAGACAGGGTGGGGAGTATGTGGGTTGGCGGGGCGGGAGTGACACACGACACATAAGGTTCACTGTCGGAGATTTATCACAGATTTGGTGCAGAGGTACACATGGTGGTGGTGGTGGTGGTGGTGGTGGTGGTGGTGGTGGTGGTGGTGGTGGTGGTGGTGGTGGTGGTAGCAGCTATTGTAGAAGTAGTAGTAGTAATAGTGTCACTTAATCTCTATGCTTCCATTTCAGTTTATTTTGAGTGTTTTACATCTATAGTCTATTTTATTTATTAGGGTCAAAATGCAGTAAGGAAGCCACGCCCCCTGCCTCCCCCTCTATGCTACGGGGCAGCTGATTGGTGCATTCTTCGTATCATCACTACCAATCACAATATCTTCACTACTTAACAGCAGCGTGACCACTGGACAGAGCAATCTTCACTACAAAGGGAGTTTTGATTTTGTCACCCTCTGTAGTGAAGATTGCTCTGTCCAGTGGTCACGCCGCTGTTAAGTAGTGAAGATATTGTGATTGGTAGTGATGATACGAGGAGTGCACCAATCAGCTGCCCCGTAGCATAGAAGGGCAGGCAGGGGGCGTGGCTTCCTTATTGCATTTTGACCATAATAAAAAAAATAGACTATAGACAACAGTCCTGATAGTGTACCCCTACTGATGTTGCACCGCACCACACACACAGGCAACAAGTACGCTCCCTCGCAAGTGCCAGAAACACACACAACTAGGTACAGAAAAAAAAAAAAAAAAAAACATGTACACTGTCACACATTCTAAGCTTACCGACCTCCTAACCCCTTGAGGCCCAGAACGTAATTTCCATTGTAATTTGGGTACCATTAGACGATTTCTAGTGATTATAAGCAATATTTAATAGATATGACCTGTTTAGTATCCTTGTCCACTAAATATATTGGTTTATTAAGTGACTTTGTAATTTTATGACTAACAGACATTTTTTTTTTTTAGCAAAGGAAAGATCTGGGTCTCAAGGGGTTAAGCTTGGCGAGGTCTGTCACCCTTTCAAGTATGATTTCCTAAGTAAGTTTTCTTCCTTCCTGCTTTCAATGCATGTTCTCGTCTTCCCCAAGATGCACGAGCTTCTGTAATTATATATTTCCATTTTTTTTAGGTTAGCTTTCAGTTTTAAGAGTTGATAAAAGATGACTTGCTTTAATTCAAACTACAATACAGTCAAACCTCTCATATTCGGACTAATTGGGCCAAGGAGTGGTCAGAGTAATGCAAGGATCCGAATAATGGGGAGATATGTATAAAAAAAAAAAAAAAAAAAAAAAATTCTAGGTGTATAAAAATTATATAGCTAGGAAATTTCGACCCTAAAAAAAAAAAAAAAAAAAAAAATAATAATCTAGGTATATAAATTATATAGCTAGGAACTTTCGACGCCCCCCCCCCCCCAAAAAAAAAAAAAAAAAAAGTCCGAATAATGTCAAAGTCCGAGGGGTCGAAGGTCCGAATACGAGAGGTTTTACTGTATTTTGGATTTCCATTAAGTAGTACCATTTATTTTCATACTAAGTTTGCTCCAATTATTTCCAGGAAGAAGATTCCACTTTAAAATACTGAAAGATATGATATGAACTGAACTCTCATCAAATAAGAAAGGAAAAAAACAGTGTCACAACCATACAAAAAAGAATAAAACAAAAATATAGTAAAACCTCTCATATTCGGACTAATTGGGCCAAGGAGTGGTCCGAATAATGGGGGGATTATATATGAAAAAAAAAGAAAAAAAAAAAAAAAAATATCTAGGTATAGGTAGGAAATTTCGACCCCTAAAAAGAATTAAAAAAAAAAAAAAAAAAAAAAATCTAGGTGTATTTCTAGGCTAGGTGTAATAGCTAGGATATTTCGACCAAAAAAAAAAAAATTCTAGGTGTATATATACAGCTAGGTAAAGGAAAGCTAGCTAGGAAATTTCGACCCCTAAAAAAAAAAAAATAATAAAATAAAAAGAGAAGGTCCGAATAATGTCAGTCCGGATAATGAGGGTCCGAATACGAGAGGTTTTACTGTAGCCTACAACCCTCTCTCTCTGTACGGTTCTTTCAAGTCACGAAATTGTTGTCTTAATGCCAGACAACTGATGTCTTAACCCCTTGAGGCCCAAAACGTAATTTCCATTGTAATTTGACCACCATTAGATGATTTTTAATGAATACAAGCAATGTTTTTATAGATGTGACCTGTATCCTTAGTATCCATTAGTAGTATCCTTGTCAACTAGCTAATTTGGTAGACGTATTCCGTAATTTTATGGCGGGCGTGAAGGGGTTAACCACTTGTGAATGGGCAAAACAGAGTACAGTAAAACCTCCTTAAGTCAGAGCAATAGGGACTCAACCCCTTTCCGACTTATCTAATATTAAGACTTATCGGAAATCCTCCCACCCCACCGTTAATTGGAACGAGTCCATTCCAATCATTCACCACCCTATTTGTGAACCAGTTTTTCCGTTTCCTTTTTAAATCTATGCTTTTCCAGCTTGAATCCGTTACTTCTTGTTCTACCCTGGTTACTAGCCGTAAGAACTTTTCCTACCTCTCCTTTATTATATCCCTTTATCCACTTAAAAACTTCTCTATCAGATCGCCCCTTACTCGACTGCCTCTCATCGCCGCCTCGCGAGTGAGTGTAAATTTAATAGCTTCAATCTCTTCTCATAACTAAATTTACGCATCCCTTGTATCATTTTGGTCATCCTTCTCTGCACTGATTCTAACAAGGCTACATCCTTCCTGTAATACGGAGACCAAAACTGAACAGCATAGTTTAGGTGGTCTGACCAGAGCCAAATAAAGCTTTAGAATAACTTCAGCACTTCTACTTTTAACACTTCTAGTAATGAATCCTAACACCCTTTCAGCCCTATTTCTAGCCTCAATACATTGTTTCCTAGGTCGGAGGTCAGAGCTCACCCTCACTCCCAGATCTTTCTCACCTTCTGATCTTTACTTCTTTAAATGTGTGGGGTGTGATGGGGAGGGGAAGGAGTGACCAGGAGGGGATAGAGGGAGAGAGAGAGGCAGAGGCGGCAGTCTTGTGTTGAAGTAGGGCGGGAGGTTATCGTGGGTGTTGGTGGGGGGCTGTGGTGATGCAATACCCTACCACTCTGCTATGCTATGCTATGGTTATCCTTCAAAGTATTTTCCCTCATACATTGGCGAGACATGCTATCCCTTCAGAATAAGGAACATTTTCTGTATTGTAATTGGCTGGCATTTTTTATAACACGAGGGTGATATGCTGGCGAGTGTCATGACGTCATTGTAATCGCTCAGCCACTCGGCTGCTTTTCCTTGTCAGCCACACACCATAACGCCACCGCCATGCCTTGCCTTCTTTTTTAAATAAGTGTTGACCGGGTTGCAGAAACAGAGGACTGGGATGGAAGTCAAAGTGGTGTGTCACCTAGGGTGCTGCTTGGCAAAGGAAACCATGTGTTTTGGTAGGCAAAGCGGAGATTGATGACGTCTCAGCGATGCCCAGCTAACATCTGCCTCTGATGTGGTGTTAGGATAGCAATCATCATAAAAACCTTCATGAAGGGAATATATTTGATGTTTTCAGACTCAAAAATTGAATAGGATAAGTATACAAACGAAATTAGGCCATAAAACAAACCCAGGCGCTTGTGGCGTTTGCTATGTGATGAGTGCCGTGAGTGGTGAGTGCGGCAGCCTGACTCTCACCCCGGGTGGCGATGCCAGACGGCACCACGCGTGGATCTGGCAAGGCAGACAGACGGCCAGTGCATATTATGATGTGAATATTACGTTACAGTGGTTGGATATATATGAAGGTGACAATTTAAGAGCTACGGTAAAGATTTCCGAGAGTAACCTTTCTTTGCAAGCAACCACATAACGCCACTGCCAAGCCTCGTCCTGGAGTAGCAGTTTTGACACAAGTAGAGGTCTGGTGTCAGCAGCAACCTACCTAAAGTAACCTCCCTGACTTCCTGGCCTGTAGTTATTTAACAATCGTCAAAGGCAACCTCTCTCTGAATGCCACCCCAAGACCATTCCCCGGCGGGCAGACAAAGATTGCCCGGAGTGGCCTTAACGTAGTCGGTGGAACAGATAAGTACTGTAAGTAGAATTAGCCGGCGGTCATGATCTGGGTGTTAGTGTTTATTCTTACAGACGTCCACTTAAAAGAATAAATATATTATTGTAGCTGAAATTTTTTCATCATGTTAATGGAAAACCTTCTAGAGTGTAGAGCCATTCTCCACTGCCAGGCAGGCCAGGACCCGGCCAGGCAGGCCAGGACCCGGCCAGGCAGGCCAGGACCCGGCCAGGCAGGCCAGGACCCGGCCAGGCAGGCCAGGACCCGGCCAGGCAGGCCAGGACCCAGCCAGGCAGGCCAGGACCCTGGCCAGGCAGGCCAGGACCCGGCCAGGCAGGCCAGGACCCCGGCCAGGCAGGCCAGGACCCGGCCAGGCAGGCCAGGACCCGGCCAGGCAGGCCAGGACCCGACCAGGCAGGCCAGGACCCGACCAGGCAGGCCAGGACCCGGCCAGGCAGGCCAGGACCCGGCCAGGCCACTCAACACATGATTAAGTTGATTACATTTGTTGAGTGGCCTGGTCGCAATAGATTAAAGTCGCCAGCTCCCCCTCCCAGCAGGGGTTGGGGTAATGATAGGCATGGGGTGCGAATCATTACCTTGTAACCTCCGTGGGGTGAGGGAGCCCAGACGCCCTGTCCAGGGTTACAAGCCAGCCTGGCACTCTTATACAATTTGTCTTAATTCATTAAACATAATGTATATTATATAATTAACTTGCCATGTAACATTTCTTTGAGGAAAAATATTGGATACTATTTGGATATTTTTGTAAAATAACTGGATAAGTTTTTCATATTGGAGC
>JACEEZ010023001.1:87500-117500 GCA_016584305.1 Chionoecetes opilio | reverse complement strand
CCTCTCTGCTGACCTGCATGTTCTTCAGTCTCTTTCTAACTTCTATGTTTATTGAATTATTTCACGATTGCTTGTGCACATAAAAACAATGTAATTGGTTTGCTCCAAAGAGACACTTGTACATCAAGACTTACCGCGTATCAACACCGAACCAACAAGTGACACACACATGCGTGCAAAGGATTGCTGCCTTCAATCAAGCAACTGTTGTAGGCATGAGTTACCAACACTGATTAAGCTTCCTGTTACTGTGTCCTGCCCCTGTTACTGTGTCCTGCCCCTGTTACTGTGTCCTGCCCCTGTTACTATGTCCTGCCCCTGTTACTGTGTCCTGCCCGTTACTGTGTCCTGCCCCTGTTACTGTGTCCTGCCCCTGTTACTGTGTCCTGCCCCTGTTACTGTGTCCTGCCCCTGTTACTGTGTCCTGCCCGTTACTATGTCCTGCCCCTGTTACTGTGTCCTGCCCCTGTTACTGTGTCCTGCCCCTGTTACTGTGTCCTGCCCCTGTTACTGTGTCCTGCCCCTGTTACTATGTGCCTGCCCCCTGTTACTGCCTGTCCCTGTCCCGTTACTGTGTCCTGCCCCTGTTACTGTGTCCTGCCCCTGTTACTGTGTCCTGCCCCTGTTACTATGTCCTGCCCCTGTTACTGTGTCCTGCCCCTGTTACTGTGTCCTGCCCCTGTTACTGTGTCCTGCCCCTGTTACTGTGTCCTGCCCCTGTTACTGTGTCCTGCCCCTGTTACTAGGTCCTGCCCCTGTTACTGTGTCCTGCCCCTGTTACTGTGTCCTGCCCCTGTTACTATGTCCTGCCCTG
Organism: Chionoecetes opilio; assembly: GCA_016584305.1. NCBI lineage: Eukaryota > Metazoa > Arthropoda > Malacostraca > Decapoda > Majidae > Chionoecetes > Chionoecetes opilio. Next base: position 116,686 of record JACEEZ010023001.1, on the reverse strand, counting down.
TTACTGTGTCCTGCCCCTGTTACTGTGTCCTGCCCCTGTTACTGTGTCCTACCCCTGTTACTAGGTCCTGCCCCTGTTACTGTGTCCTGCCCCTGTTACTGTGTCCTGCCCCTGTTACTATGTCCTGCCCCTGTTACTGTGTCCTGCCCCTGTTACTGTGTCCTGCCCCTGTTACTGTGTCCTGCCCCTGTTACTATGTCCTGCCCCTGTTACTGTGTCCTGCCCCTGTTACTGTGTCCTGCCCCTGTTACTGTGTCCTGCCCGTTACTGTGTCCTGCCCCTGTTACTGTGTCCTGCCCCTGTTACTGTGTCCTGCCCCTGTTACTATGTCCTGCCCCTGTTACTGTGTCCTGCCCCTGTTACTGTGTCCTGCCCCTGTTACTGTGTCCTGCCCCTCTTAGCAGACAGCCAGATATACGGATGAAAGATTTTTAACTTGGTCCTGATATATAACGAGAGGAGTGATTAACACAATCATCCACTACCCTTACTATATTCCTCTAGAGTTGGATTTAACACACCATCATCCACTACCCTTTTTAATACAGCAAATCTCCCTTCGAGTGTAGTGCAGCGTGTTATTGCCGATAGCAATAAAAAATATACTACATTTCTGAGTGATTGAGGAGGTGGGATTGGACAAGGGCAGCAGTGAAGAGGTGGCAAGAAAATGTGGATTGAAGGAGGTGAGTACAGTGCTGAGAGTAAGGCGATTGTGGTGGTTTGGGCACGTGAAGAGGAGAGAAGGTGGTGAGGCATTGGGGAGAGCTGTTGGAGTGGAAGTGCCAGGTCGCCGTCCACCGGGCAGACCAAGGAAGACATGGAGGCAGTGTGTTGAAGAGGATCTGGCAGCATTGGGCATTGAAGAAGTTGTAGCAGTGGTAGTGGTAGTAGCAGACTAGCAGTGGTAGTAGTGGTAGTAGTAGTAGTAGTAGTAGTAGTAGTAGTAGTAGTAGTAGTAGTAGTAGTAGTAGTAGTAGTAGTAGTAGTAGTAGTAGTAGTAGGAAGACATGGAGGCAGTGTGTTGAAGAGGATCTGGCAGCATTGGTCATTGAAGAAGATGAGGCGATGGATAGAAATAGTTGGAAGCGTATCATCGGCCGTCTAACCTCATAAAAATCATGGGAAAAACCGACGGAAAGAAGAGGAGGACAGCAGTGAATGAAGACTTCTGTCACGGCCATCCTCTTGAGGGAATTCCAAGAAGTAGGCATCAGAGTACATAATCATATCTAGATTAAACCATTCTTACTAGTTGCATATTTGTTAAATTTTTCCTGTAGTTCAGCGTATAGATGTACCATTGTGATCTTCGGTCTACGTGGGCTGAGGGTAACAGGGAAATAGGAAGCTGGTTCACAAATGGGTGGTGAATGATTAAACCCAAAAGGGATTTAAACCCACAATCATCCACTCCCCTTTTTAAACGAAACCCCCTTTCTGGGATTTGGGTTTAAACCCAAAAAAAAAAAAAATTAACTACCCGGGTTTTAATACCCAAAAAAAAAGGGAATTTATTGGGAGGGGGAAAAGTGCAAAGGGCGTGTTTTTTGGGCCCGGAAGAAAACAAACACAAACGGGGGGTTGGGGGGGAGGTGGGGGGGAAAAGGGGGGAAAGGGGAAAAGGGGAAAAAGGGGCGAAGGGGCCAAAAAGGGAAAAAAAAGGAGTGGAAGGCGATGTTTGGGGAAAGGGTTGGGGTTTTTTTGGGGCCCATGAAGAGAGGGAAGGGGGGTTGGTAGGGGAAGCAATTGGGGAGAGGGGTTGGAGTGGAAGTGGAGTGATTCCCCCTCCCCGGTCAGGCCACCCAAAAAACCCCGGGCAGTGTTTTGTAAGGGGTCAAAAACGTTTTTGAAAAAGGGTTGTGGGGAGGTAGTGGTAGTAGCCGGGTGGGAGGGAAGGGAACCCCCCCCCGGGGATGGAAAAGAAGTTTTAAGGAGGAAAGTTTCGGAACGGGAAAAAACCCCCCCCCCCCTAAGAATCTGGGCCCCTACCCATTGAAAAAGGCCCCCCGGACCCCCCCTTGGGTTATGAAGGATAGGCGTTTTTGGTGGATATTTGGAAGGCAGTTTTTTTTTTTTTTTTTTGGGGTTTTTTTTAACCTCAAAAAAAATCGGGGAAAAAAAAAACCAAAAAGGGGGGAAAAAAAGGGAAGGAAGGACAGAAAAGTAAATTTGAAAAATTTGTTTTCACGGCCATCCTCTTGAGGGAAAATTCCAGAAGTGGGCCCTTTCAGATTAACTTTCATCATATCTGGGTTTTAAAAACCCCCCCTTTAGTTTTTTTATTTTTTAAAATTTTTTTCCTTTAGTTGTCCCCCCCAAAATAAAATGTAACCCATTGTGAGTTGGTTCGGGGGGACCCAAAAACCCTGGTGGGCCCATGAGGGTAAACGGGGGAAAAATAAGGGAAAAATGGTTCCCCAAAATGGGGTTTGGGGTGAATGTTGGAATGGACTCGGGTAGAAAAGGTTTTTTTAAAGGTGCGGGGGTCATTGGGGAGTTTTAAAAAAGGGAGGCAAACAGCTTTATGGGGGGGGATGGGGTGGTTTGAAAAGGTAGTTTTTAAGTAGGAACCAAAACTAACCCTTCGTGTGGCCCTCGGGGGCCCTCTTGTAGTTTCCCCCTTATTTTTTTATAGATGGGGAAAACAACCCAAACAAAAACATTTGTAAAGCCTCCATTCCTAAAACTGCCCACCCCAAAGGGAGAGGGGACCCCCTGGGGGCCCACACATTAGGATAGGCGGTTTAGAAAGGTGGTTACATCTCAGGGGTGGCTTTCTTTTCGGGGGTCCCCCCCAATTGTTCAAATTCCGAAAAAAAATTTAAATGCATTTAAAATTCTTTCTGAAAAACCCCGGGCGGGGTTGGCCCCAAAGGAACCCCCCATGTTTGCCCATTAACTCTCCCCAAATTTGGGGAAGTCCCTCGGAGGAACATAAAAACCAAAAGGGAAAAAAGGGAAGCTCCAAAAAAACCGCGGGGGCCAAACACGGGGTAGTTCCTTCACCAACCCACTACCTACATCCACCTTTTGAATTCCCATCCATAAACCAAACCCAAACCCCCTTTTTTAAAAACTCCCTAATGACTCCGCACAAACTCCCTTTTCCCTACGGGGAACCTTCCTTCTTCCCACCCTTTTTTGGGTAAAACCCTTTTTTTTCCCCCTTTTTTTCCTTTTTCTAAATTCCTTTTTTTTTTTTAAGGGTTTTTTTTTTTCCAGTTTAAAAATTTCCGAAGGACAAAAAAAGGGGGGGCGGCATGAGCCTCTAATCCCCCAGGCCCGCCCACTTTTAACAACCTGCCTGGGGCCACCAGGGGAAAAAGGACCCCCATCACAGCCCTAAAAGTGTCCCTTTCCAGGGGTCCCCCCCCCACCCAACCTGGATTCATTTGCTCTTTCCTTATAACATAAAGGAAAAAAAAAAAAAAAAAACCTTTAAAAAAAAATTAAAATAAATAAAAAAAAAAAAAAACATTTTTTTTTAAACAGACACATTTTAGGCCTAAACCCAAACCTTTGTTTTTGGGGGGCGGTTTGGGAAAGCCCTTTGCATTTTTAATGTCACGGGCCCGGTGGGGAAAAACGTTTCCGTGCAGGGGACAAAATTGGAAAAACCGGAAATTTTGGAAATTTACATGAAAAACCGGGTTTTAGGTACCCCCACACATGTACACACAAAACAGGCACAACATACCACACACACACACACACACCACACACAAAACACAACACAAAAACCCAAAACACACAGGCAAAATACACAAAAACCAAAAAGGAAGTTTTACCATTAAAGGAAAGATTTAAAGGGACTAAAACTCCCCCCAACTCTTGAAAAAAGGGAAGGGAAAAAGGGGGAAATTTTTTATAGCAGTGTAAAAGAGCTTTTTCCAAAGGGGTTTTCTGGAAAAAATTGATAGAGAAGTTTTTTTTCGGGTTTGTGGGGGGACAAACAAAGTAAAAAAATTTAAATAGAAAAAAGAAAATTAAAAAGGCAACATGCAAGAGGGATACATAAAAAAAAATACAGCTTCCCGTATAGAAGCATAGAACCCCTGGAACAACCTTAAATGCAAAATTTAAATTAAATGCAAGAATTTATTTCAGGCCCTTCAAAGGCAAAGCTGGATAATAGTAGTTTTGGGAGCCGGGAAACAGTAAGGGCTTTCTTTTTCCCCCTGTAGGGTTACAACTAGGTAAATACCCCAAAAACAAACCCTAAAAGGGGAAAAAAGAAGCCCCTTAAAAAAACAATTGTTAAGCTGATAACAAAGATGGGGAAGAAACAGACAATGAAAAAGCCCAAAAACGGGATTTCGGAAAAAAAAGGAAGGCCCGCTAAAAAAAACAAAGGGACATAAAAAACCCAACTGGGAAAAAGGAGTTTCCTTTAAACAACATAAAAAAAGTACAGCTTTCCCTCATACAATGAAAGTTTTTTTGGAAGGGAAAACCTAAATGAGGGGGTTGATATCGGCCCCTAAGTGCCCAATGGAAAAAAAGGCCCTGGTAAAAAAGGTATAAAAGACAGGACCACCCAGGGGTAGCTCAGGCCCTGTAAAACACAACGGGGGTTAAATCCCAACACATAAACACACCCCACACACAAAACCACCACACACAAAAAAACACCAAATCGATTTTAAATTCACGCACCAAAAAAAGACAAGGAAAAAATTAAAAGAAAAAACCCCCAAATTTTCGGAGAAATTTGGGGCCAAGGGAAAGGGGTTTTCCAAAGTAAGGAAAGGGATCCGAATTTTTTGGGGGATATGTTAAAAAAAAAAAAAAAACCCTTTTTTTTTAAATTTTAAAAAATGTTCTATGTGTTTATCGTAAACTGGGAAAGGGAAAAAAACTGGCAACTTTAGTGTACTTTGGGGGAATATATATAGGTTACCCTCCCGGTAAAAATATCATGAAGGTTATGACGTAGCCCCAAATTGTGCTCAAGATCAAAATTTGGAACAAGGTCTACTTTTTTCAAAAGCAAGGAAAACTTTTTTTCTCTTTAACTTGCAAAAGATTTTTCTTTTCTTCCTTAACTTGACAAAAATTTTGGTAGCTTTCCAAGGAAAGAAATTAAAGCAAATAAATGAGAAATGGTCCCTTCCCAAGTAAAAGATAGCGGGGAGATAAAAAGAGGGATAGAGTTCCCAACAACCCTTTTAAGCAAGGCGGGAAAAGTCATGGGCGGGAAAGGGCAGGCGGTTTGGGGGGTTTTTAGGAGGGCCCAACCCTTTTTTGAAAAGGGGGAAAGAGGGAAAATTTTCCACCCAAGATAAAAAAATTTGGAATTTAAATAAGACAAAAGGGAAAAGGGGCCCGGGAATTTGGGGTCAAAATAATCCCACAAAAACCCCAACACAAAACACACACACACACACAAAACACACACCAACACACCCCACACCCCAACCCCAACACACACCCAGACACCCCCCACCCACAAAATTCACTTTTTATTTTAATTACTGAATGTATATATTTACTAGTAATGGCAAAAAACCCTTTAAAACTTATTTTTCCCCAAACACCCACCCCCACCCCCCCAAAACCCAATACACACTAGGGTGTCCCAAAGAAAAAATTTTTTAAAGTTTTTGCCACGCTCGTGGGGTTTTTTTGGTTTTTTCCATTTTAAAAACAGTATTGCGTTGAAATTTTGGGGCAATTTTTAAAGTAATTTTTTAGGGGGTCCCGACAAAGAAAAAACCTTTTAGGGTTTTTCTCAATTTCGGGATTTTTTTTTTAAAGTTCCCCCACTTTTTTTTTTCCCTTTCCCATTTTTTATCAACGGGGCCCAACAAGACCGTAGTAAACCCCTTTGGGCTAAATCGAAAAGGGGCCCCCAAAATCAAATGAATAAAATTTAAACGGGAAAGCCCGGCAAACCATCGAAGGACCCGGTCCTCCCCCATACTACCACCACCCCCCGGGAGGTTTTGGGGAAGACGGCGAGGGGGGGCCAAAAAAGGGGGGTGGTGGAGGGGGTTCCCCCCTTCTGGGTCGCCCCCGCCGGGATTCCGCCCCCCCACTTAATACAAGGCCCGGCCCAACGAAAGCGGGCAAAAGTTTGGTAAAGGGTAAAAATGACTTTCAAGAAAAAACAAGAAACAAAGAAAGGGGGGCCGAAACATCGAATGGATGAGGAGATTTTAAAAAGGGGAACCCCCCAAAAAATTTTTCCCGCCCTTTTGGGGCACCCCTCCCTCCCTCTCCCCCCCCAAACGGGCAAGGGTGAAGGAAACGAGGAAAAAGGAGTTCCTACGGAGTCCAAGAAAGCGGGGGGGAATCATCCATGGCTTGGAATTGACCTGGGAAAGCGAAAAAAGGGGGAGAACCCAAGGTCGACCCGGGGAAAAAGGGGACTCAAGCGGCCCCCAAAGGAAAACGTGAAGGAAAGGGAAAAAATTTTGCCCAGGTTTGATGAAAGGGCGGAAACCCCAAAACCAAAACAGCAGTAGCCCCAGGCACAATACAGTCCTTTGCCCCAGGGACGCCCCTTTCACCGGCTCGGGGATCCGGGGGCCGGGGAAAAAAAAACTAAAAACAGCCCAGCAAACCCCTCCGTAAAAGGATCTTAAAAAAATTTTTTCCAACTTTGGGGGTTTCGAGGGGAAGTTTTTCGGGCGGCAAGAAACGTAAAACTTTTTGGGCCACAAACCGCTAAAATTTTCTTGAATAAAAAAGGGGGAGTAGGGGCGGCCCCTCGAAAGCACGGTCCATCGGGAAACCCTTACGGGGAAAAAAGCAAACCCCCGGGAAAAAATCGGGGGAATGCGGGAACCCAGGAGTTGAGGGGGTTTGGTTTCCTGCATTGGGAGGGAAAAACCCTTTTCCCGTCCCCCCCGGGCGATACGGAGGCCCCGCATCGCCCCCCCTCCTCACGGGGGGAAGTTTTACGCCGAGTTCCTTTTTGGGGGGGTCCCGGAAAAGCTCGGTTTTCCAAAACTGTCAAAAAACGTGGCTGCGGGTGGGTTTTGGGAAGGAGGGGGACAAGCGGGCGTCAGGGAAAAATTTTCATGGGCCTTTTCTTTTCGACACCCCACGGGCTTCGAACCTGGCAGGGTTTGAAGGTGCTTGAAATTCGGTTTGACAAGACCCCCCGGACGAAAGTTTTTTTGGGTTTTGGCCTGCCGCCATTCCATGCCCCACGGGGTTAAACCCCTTCCAAGGGATTTTTAAAAGGCCAGCCTCGGTTTTCCCCCTCGGGTCCTGAGTTGGAAATCTCAAACGCCCCCTTCCCGTGATCGTTTGGGTTTCTTTCGTGGTTTTCCCGCAGGGGGAAGAGGGGTGGGAAAACATGGGCAGGCCCCCTTCGTAGGGGGGGTTCTTCGCCACCAATGACACTGCCGAAAGGGTTTGAAGACGAAACGCTTTGGGGGCCTTTTCCCCTGAAGGGGGGCTCTGATGTCGAAAAAAAACCACCCCGGGGGAGAGGACTAGAAAGAATTCTCCGTCTCCCCTTTTCCCCCTGTTTCCCCCGGGGTGAAGGTCCCCCAAAACCCAAATTCCGCCGCCCTGGGTCCCCAATAAAGGGCCCGGTGGATGGCCAAGGCCATCTACCCCCCCTAAAGGGCTTCAATGCGGGAAACCCCACTGGCCCCTTTGACGGGTCGAGAAAAGGGGCCAGTGGAAAACAGGGGCCCCCTTTTCCCGTTGCTCGGGTTTGTCCCTGAAAAGCAATGGAAATGAGGCCCAAATTTTCTGTAAAAGTTTTCCCTTAAAAACCAAACTGCTTTTCCCTCGAGACCTAAAAGACATACCTTGAAAAAAAAACCTTTTTCCCCAAGGGCAGCAAAAACAAGCCCGGGGGAAGGGGGCCATTTGTGGTACTTTCCCCGGGGGAAAAAACGGGGATTTGGGCCTTTTTCATTTGAAGGAAGGGGATGAAGGGGGAAAACAGAGGGGCAAGGAAATTGGAAAAAGCCCCCGCCTCGAAGGGAAGGAACCCCCAGCGTTTTTGGGGGGAAAAAAGTGACGATGTCTTCCTCCCCTGGGGCCCTTCGTCACTTCAAAGGGAACCCCGGTCCTTTTTTTCAAAAAAACTCGACGCGGACGGGGGCCTTCCTGGGAAAAGGACCCTGGCTTTGGGGGGGAGGAGGAGGGAACCGATTCAAAAAAACGCTGGGAAAGGGGCACTTGGCCTCCCCGACTGGTAAAACGTTTCCCGGCGGACGGGGAAAAATCGCCCTAGCCCAGCGCAAACCTGGGGCCCCACGAATTTTCCGGCCCCACAGGAAAAAGATCTCCTCCAGTTGGGTTTCCCCCCCCTCCTCGGAAAACTTGTGGGGGGGGAAAAGAAGGGGGGAAACCTTCAAAAAAAAAGGCCCTTTTCCCTGAAGGAAAACAATAAAAACCCTGTCGGGTTTTGGTTTCCTTATTTTTTTTCTTTCAAAAAATTTTTGCAATTTTTTGATTTTTTTTTCCTTTGTTTTTGTGGGTTTTATTAAAAAATTTTTCGGTTTGTAGCAAACCGCAAAAATATTCTTTAAATTTAAAATTTTAAATTTTTTAAACGGAACTTTTTCTTATGCATTTTGGAAAAAACGAATTTAAAAAAAAACGAGAAAAGGTAAAAAAAACCCCAATGTTTCATTTTTTTCCCTCATAAATTTTGGGAAAAAAAACCAAAAAACACCCCCAAAACACACAACACACCCCCAAACACAATAAAAACCCCCAACCCCAATTTTTCCATATTCCTTTTCAGGCACCTCCAATCTCTTCTGCAGCCGTTCCTTGACCAGGGAGAAAGGCTCGCCCTGCTTCACCTTAAACAAGAAGGGCATGCCAAAGGTGGAATACGACTCCTTGTAGAAGTGGGCCACAGGGATCAGCATCTCGTCCTCCCCCTCGGGTAACTCCTCGCTGGGGATCTCCTCCACCCGGAAGGTCTTGGTGGCGCCTGCCGTGATTCTGTCCAGGCTGGTGGATTCCGGCAGCGTCCCCAGTATTCTGTAGGACGAGATCTCCTCCAGTCTGCGGGGAAGACAAGGCGAGGGACAAAATTAGCATCCTCACTCACTTATAGAGCTTGGTTACATGGTAGTTATTAGTTATAGTAACGCATACTGCGTAAGTACTTATAGAGCTTAGTTACATGGGTAGTTATTTAGTTAGTTAGTTAACGCACTAACTACCTGTCTACTGAGTACTTATAGAGCTTAGTTACATGGGTAGTTATTTAGTTACTTAGTTAGTTAGTTAGTTAATTAACACACTAACTATCTGTCTACTGAGTCCATTCCAATCATTCACCACCCTATTTGTGAACCAGTTTTTCCCTATTTCTTTTTTTAATCTACGCTTTTCCAGCTTGAATGCTTTCCACTCCTGGCCTCCTCATGCACACACACACGCCCACACACCTTAGCTTGCTGGCGCCATTCTCCGACAGCGTGACCTGCTTCTGGACCTCCTGGAGTAGGTCTGCCACAGTCCCATTCTTGTTGGGGTAAAGGACCAGCTCCACCTCCTCCTTCATCCTCTCACCCAACCACATACACTGGGGGGAAGGGCAGGATTAGAACATAACAACACAAGAAAATAAGGAAGCTACAAGAGGTGGGGAGACCTGCACGTGGTAGCTGTAGCTGTAGCTGTAGCTCTCTCTCTCTCTCTCCCTCTCCCTCTCCCTATCCCTCTCTCTCTCCTCTCTCTATCTCTCTCTCTCTCTCTCTCTCTCTCCTCTCTCTCTCTCCTCTCTCTCTCTCCTCTCTCTCTCTCTCTCTCTCTCTCTCCCTCTCCCTCTCCTCTCTCTCTCTCTCTCTCTCTCTCTCTCTCTCTCTCTCTCTCTCTCTCTCTCTTCCTCTCTCTCTCCTCTCTCTCTCTCTCTCTCCTCTCTCTCTCTCTCTCTCTCCCTACCTTCTCCTACCTCTCTCCTACCTCTCCCTCTCCCTTCCCCCTCTCTCTCTCTCTCTTCTCTCTCTCCCTCTCTCTCTCTCTAAACTTCTCATCTCTCTCATCTCTGCTCTCTCTCTTCTTCTCTCTTCTCTCTCTCCTCTCTCTCCTCTCTCTCTCTCTCCTACATTCTCTCTCATCTCTCTCTCTCTCTCAATAAGAAATGAAGCTACAAGAGGCTGGAGACCTACACGTGGTAGTTCCTGTACTTAACACTACCTACATCCACCTTTCATCACCATCAGATTTATCCAGCCTCTTTAAGCTCCCAAGACTCCGCACTAACTACGTCTACTGATCCATGCATCATTACCACCTATTTGTGAACCAGTTCTCCCTATTCTTATTAAAATCTACACTTTTCCAGCTTGAATCCGTGACTTCTTGTTCTACCCTGGTTACTAGCCGTAAGAACTTTTCCTACCTCTCCTTTATTGTATCCCTTTATCCACTTAAACACTTGTATCAGATCGCCCCTTATATGATAGCTGATCTTAGTGTGATTAGTGTGTGTGTGTGTGTGTATTCATCTAGTTGTATTTTACAGGGCCTGAGCTACACTTGTGTGGTCCCGTCTCCATATCTTCTTTTTTCACATCACGAAGGACTGGCCAAGGGGAAAAAAGAAGTAGCACAAAGCCCGCTAGTTGGCAGTCCCTATAAAGGAGACAGTAAGATAATATCAAAAGAGGAGTGGGCCAATTTAGTTCGGGAGGTGTCTTGTTACTCTTCTTTTGAAAAGATTTAAGTCATAGGAAAGTGGAGAAATAGAAACAGGAAGAGAGTTCCAGAGTTTACCAGTGAAAGGGATGAAAGAGTAAAGATACTGATTAACTCTTGCATTAGGAAGATGGACAGAATAGGGATGAGAATGAGTAGAAAGTCTTGTGCAGCGAGGCCGCGGGAGAGGGGGAGGCATGCAGTTAGCAAGTTCAGAAGAGCAGTGAGCATGAAATAACGGTAGAAGAGAGCAAGAGAAGCAACATTGCGGCGGTGATTTAAAGATTGAAGACAGTCAGTCAGAGGAGAGGAGTTGATGAGACGAAAAGCTTTTGACTCAACCCTGTTTAGGAGAGCTGTATGAGTGGATCCTCCCCAAACATGTGAGACATACTCCATACATGGGCGGATAAGGCCCCTGTACAGAGCAAGCAATTGGGAGGGAGAAAAAAATGGATGCAGACGCCACAGGACACCTAACTTCTTAGAAGCTGTTTTAGCAAGAGATCAATCATCAATCATTGGGGGCATACGCCGGGGGGCGCGTCGCCTCGCCCACCCTACGACGCCACTCCCGGGGGTCACCACGCGCGAGTTTCCATGCAGGCTCCTTTCCCATACCAAGCAGCTCTCGACAAGAAACATCAACTTGCCCCAGCCACGAGCCTTGTGGGCGCCCCCTTGGCCTCCTCCACGCCGGATTGTCTCTTACAGATACAACCCGATGGGAAGGATCGGTTTCAGGGTAACGTGCCACATGCCCATATAGCCGAAGTTGGCGCTGACGGACTATGCAGGTAATAGGCCTCGATTCAGTCTCACGGTGCAATCGCTGATTTAACACGTAATCATCCCAGCGATACCCCATGATTCTGCGAAGACACTTATTACCGAAGGCATTGATTCGTCTCTTCAAGTCACTATTTAGTGTCCATGTCTCACAACCATAGAGTAAGACAGGGATCACAAGCGACTTGAAGATCCGGATCTTTGTCCTCCTGCACAGGTACCGACAACGCCAAATACTCCCGCTGAGCGAGTCCATAACACCGTGGGCTATGCCAATCCGCCGTAAGACTTCTTGACGTGACCCGCCGTCATTATGGACTGCGCTACCAAGGTATGTAAAACTTTCCAAGATCTCAATGTCCTCGAACACGCATGAACAGACTGTACTGCTTCATCTAGTAAGTCTCCAAATACCTGGACCTTGGTCTTGAGCCAGGAGACCTCAAGTCCCAAAGGCTTTGCCTCCTCGTGCAGCGCCTCGAGAGGCATCACCAGGACCTCCAGCGACTCAGCAAAGATTACTGCATCATCGGCAAAAACAAGATCAGTGATCTTGGTGTTGCCGACGGATGCTCCACAATCACTTTGATCTCCAACCTTGTCCAATACCCAGTCCATACAAGCGTTGAAAAGTGATGGGGCAAGGACGCACCCTTGCCTCACTCCTGTATTCACAGGAAAGAAGCTGGATACACCTGCCCCACACTTCACAGCACTCTCAGTCCCAGAATACAGACCAGTTATCAAACCATCAGTTATCAGTTATCAGTTATTTAGCAAGAGATGAGATGTGAGATTTCCAGTTCAGATTTTTAGTAAAGGATAGCCCTAGAATGTTCATTGTAGAAGAAGGACACAGTTGAGTGTCGTCATTGAGGAAGAGGGGATAGTTATCTGGTAGGTTTTGTCGAGTAGATAGGTGAAGAAATTGAGTTATGAGGTATTGCACAAAACAATATTTGGCTTGCCCATACAGATATCAAAGGAAGATCAGAAGTTAGGCGCTCAGTGGCATCTCTCCGTGAATCACTTAGTTCCTGTTGAGTTGGACGTCTAGAAAACAGTTAAAAAATGCAGGGAAGAACCATCAGCGTAGGAATGGATAGGTCATTATATGCGACTTAATTAATATATAAGTAATGGAGAGTGGATGATAGGATAGAACCCTGAGGAACACCACTATTGATAGATTTAAATAACAAAAACAGTCTGCAATACAACAGTTAGAATGGAAACTTGAGATGCAGGAGTAGAGGATAGCAACATGGAGGGTAGTGAAGAAGTAAAAGATTTAGAACAGACCCTATCAAAGATCTTGTAGGGGAGAGCGGGGCAGGTTGCATCATTGCCTAACTCGCATTAACTTTTTTTTATTATTATTAGTAGTAGTAGTAGTAGTAGTAGTAGTAGTAGTAGTAGTAGTAGTAGTAGTAGTAGTAGTAGTAGTAGTTTATAGTAGTAGTAGTAGTTTATAGTAGTAGTAGTAGTAGTAGTAGTAGTAGTAGTAGTAGTAGTAGTTTATAGTAGTAGTAGTAGTTTATAGTAGTAGTAGTAGTTTATAGTAGTAGTAGTAGTAGTAGTAGTAGTAGTAGTAGTAGTAGTAGTAGTAGTAGTAGTAGTAGTAGTAGTATTAAGACGATGTACGTGTGATAACATGCGAGTGAGAGGCAATGATGCAACCTACCCTCGATGCAACCTGCCCCGCTCTCCCTGTCACGGATATTATAGGACTCCCCCACCAACGCCACCGAGGTCTAGGCTATACTCTGTAGTGCATGTCAGGCTGGCTGGTTGATCATACAGCCAATTCAACTCCAAGACATGGGGTGTGGAGTGACTGTCTCCATATTTAACCCCTTGAGTCCCAGAACGTAATTTCCATTGTAATTTGGATACCATTAGACGATTTTAATTAATATAAGCAATGGTTTATATATATGACCTGTTTAGTATCCTTGTCCACTTGCTTATTTGGTATATTAACCCCTTCATACCCAGATCTTTCATTTGCTATAAAAAATTGTATGTTGTCGAGCCATAAAATAACGAAAAGTAACTCGAAAAGTAACTGAATAAACCAAATTAGTTAGTGGACAAGGATACTAAACAGGTCATAGCTATAAAATATTGCTTATATTCACTAAAAACTGTCTAATGGTAGCCAAATTACAATGGGAATTACGTTCTGGGCCTCAAGGGGTTAAACCAACACTAAAAATGTACACCTGTCCAGGGCAACTCAACTTGAACTGTCTCTTGTTTTCGAGTTCATTGATTCTGATGCTGAGTTGCTGGTAGTAGATTTTCTTGGGATGGCGAGGCTTTGTGATGACCAGCATGTCTTTCAGGTTGCCGTCAAAGGTGCACCTCACGGCATTGCCCACACCATCACGGTGACTGTACAGACACAGAGGGAGCAGAACATAAGAACTTTTCGTAATTTTATGTCTCCACAACAGACGATTTTATACAGGTTGAAGTTCCCAAACTCGGCATCCCAAGACTCGGCAGCACCCAAAACTCGGCTATGGTTCCGGATTTTCCAAAACACGGCAGAACACACAAAACCCGGCGTGTAGTTGCCGGGTCGGCCGCTGGGTGCCACCACACTAGGCCGCTTGGTTTCTCCCGCCGATTTGTTGTTTGTTATTGTTCAGTGGTGTTGTGACTGTAGAGTTGTGTACACTGTTATTTTGTGTACTTCTACAGGGCATGATTTTTTTCATGTGATTTTCATGCTTTTTTCCCCCTTAATATATCTACGTTCTAAAAGTCGGAAAATTCCATTACTCGGCTCGGCGCTGGTCCCGAGGTTGCCGAGTTTGGGAACTTCAACCTGTATAGCCAAGGGAAGATCTGGGCGTGCAGGGGCTGAGTTGTTATGTTGTTTGGCATGAGGGCAAGGCAGGTGTGATGAGTGGTAGGATGAAGTGTTAGGACGGGTGATGAAAGAATGACATATAATGACAGGCTGTGGGAAGTGTTTGGGTTCAGATGATGATGATGATATGAAGTGTTTGGGTTCAGATGATGATGATGATATGAAGTGTTTGGGTTCAGATGATGATGATGTGAAAGGCAAAGATGGCTGAGAACGGGAAAGACTAGAATTTTTTAGCCCATTTTCTTTTTCTTTATTTATCTTTAGGCCAATAGAACATAAGAACATAAGGAAGCTACAAGAGGCCATGAGACCTACACGTGATAGTTCCTGTTACTTAACACTACCTACATCCACCTTTCATCCCCATCCATAACACTATCCAGCCTCCTTTTAAAGCTCCCTAATGACTCCGCACTAACTACCTGACAACTGAGTCCATGCCAATCATTCACCACCCTATTTGTGAACCAGTTTCTCCCTATTTCTTTATTAAATCTATGCTTTTCCATCTTGAATCCGTGACTTCTTGTTCTACCCTGGTTACTAGCCGTAAGAACTTTTCCTACCTCTCCTTTATTGTATCCCTTTATCCACTTAAACACTTCTATCAGATCGCCCCTTACTCCACGCCTCTCAAGAGATGTGATGGACGGATGGACGTGTGGCAGTGTTTTGCAAAGGACACAGAAATTGGGTAATAGGTCTTAAATACTCATAGTTTTTGAGAAATGTATAATGCTAAAAAAAAAAGTTCCATCAAGGCGAGAGGAATAAAAAGGTTCAATACAGATTATTCCCCAGCTACTTTGTGTGTGTGTGTTTAGCTTTGTAAACACTTAATAATGGTACATTGCTGTGTGTGTGTGTGTGTGTGTGTGTGTGTGTGTGTGTGTGTGTGTGTGTGTGTGTGTGTGTGGGTGTGGGTGGGTGGGTGGGTGGGTGTGGGTGTGGGTGTGGGTGTATGTGGGTGTGGGTGTGGGTGTGTGTGTGTGTGTGTGTGTGGGGGTGGGTGGGTGGGTGGGTGGGTGTGGGTGTGGGTGTGGGTGTATGTGGGTGTGGGGTGTGGGTGTGGGTGTGGGTGTGTGTGTGTGTGTGTGTGTGTGTGGTGTGTGTGTGTGTGTGTGTGTGAGTGTGTGGGTGGGTGTGGGTGTAGGGATGGATGGGTGGGTGGGTGGGTGGGTGGGTGTGTGTGTGGGTGGGTGGGTGGGTGGGTGGGTGGGTGGGTTGGTGTGTGTGTGTGTGTGTGTGTGTGTGTGTGTCTGAGTGTGAGTGCGTGTTGGGTGGGTGGGTGTGGGGGGGGGTGGGGGGGGGGGGTGTGGTAGGGATGGGGGGGGGTGTAGGATGGGGGGGTGGGTGTGGGTGTGTGTGTGGGTGGGTGGGGGGGTGGGTGTGGGTGTAGGGATGGGTGGGTGGGTGTGGGTGTGTGGTGTGGGTGGGTGGGTGGGTGGGTTGGTGTGTGTGGTGTGTGTGTGTGTGTGTGTGTGTGTGGTGTGTGTGTGTGTGTGTGTGTGTGTGTGTGTGTGTGGTGTGTGTGTGGGTGGGTGTGGGTGTGGGTGGGTGTGGTGGGTGGGTGAGTGGGTGTGGGTGTGGTGTGGGTGGGTGGGTGGGTGGGGTGGGTGGGTTGGTGTGTGTGTGTGGTGTGGGTGGGTGGGGTGTGGGGTGGTGTGGGTGGTGTGGGTGTGGGTGGGTGGGTGGTGTGGTTGGTGTGTGGGTGGTGGGGGGTGGGTGGTGGGTGGGTGTGGTTGGTGTGGGTGGGTGGTGTGGGTGGGTTGGGTGGGTGTGGTGGGTGGTGGGTGGGTGGGTGGTGGGTGGGTGTGGGGGTGTGTGGGTGTGGTGGTGTGGGGGTGGGTGGGTGGTGTGGGTGGTGTGGTGGTGGGGTGGGTGTGGTGGTGGGGGTGTGGTGGGTGGTAGGTGTGGTGATGGGTGGGTGGGTGGGTGGGTGGGTGGGTGGGGTGTGGTGGGTGGGTGGGTGGGTGTGGGTGTGGGTGTAGGGTGGGTGGGTGGGTGGGTGGGTGGGTGTGGGTGTGTGTGGGTGGGTGTGTGTGGGTGTGGTGGTGGAAGGGTGGGTGGGTGGTGTGGGTGTGGGTGTGGGTGGTGCGGGTGTGGTGGTGTGTGGTGGGTGTGGGTGGGTGTGGTGTGGGGTGTGGGTGTGGGTGTGGGTGTGTGTGTGGGTGTGGGTGTGGGTGTGGGTGTGGTGTGTGTGTGTGTGTGTGTGTGTGTGTGTGTGTGTGTGTGTGTGTGTGTGTGTGTGTGTGTGTGTGTGTGTGTGTGTGTGTGTGCGTGTGTGTGTGTGTGTGTACTAAAAATACTACTACACAAATAAGATCCTAATCATCAGATAAACAAATGAATAGATTAGCCACCCTATACAAGTGTATGAGGGAAGACTCGTGAACTCAGTCAAGCCCTGCAGCCACTACGTACTGACCTGAGTGCCTTAAAAAACTGTAGCAGGTAGGGGTCAGTGTCGAGGCGGTGAGCCACGGCCCGGGACACCTGGTCGTAGTTCATTTGCTGGGACAGTTCCATGGTGAACCCTGGATCATTGGGGACCATCTTATCACAGAACGTCACCTGAGGGAGAAACACAAGGGCTCAATCAATCATTGGGGGCATACGCCGGGGGGCGCGTTGCCTCGCCCACCCTACGACGCCACTCCCGGGGATTACCACGCGCGAGTCCCCATGCAGGCTCCTTTCCCATACCAAGCAGCTCTTAACGATTAACATCAACTTGCCCCAGCCACGAGCCTTGTGGGCGCCCCCTTGGCCTCCTCCACGCCGGATTGTCTCTTACAGAAACAAACCGATGGAAAGGATCAGTTTCAGGGTAGCATGCCACATTTAATTGTATGGTGCTTATGGTGTGAGATAGATGGCTTGACTTGATGGTTAGGTTAGGTTACGTATAGATTAGGTGTAGGTTAGGTTAGGTTAGGTTAGGTTAGGTTAGGTTAGGTTATGTTAGGTAAAGGTTATGTTAGGTATAGGTTATGTTAGGTTTCATATAGGTTATGTTAGGTTTCATATAGGTTATGTTAGGTTAGGTTTCATATAGGTTATGTTAGGTAAAGGTTAGGTTAGGTTTCATATAGGTTATGTTAGGTAAGGGTTAGGTTAGGTATAGGTTCGGTTAGGTTCAATTTGTTCGGTATATGTCGCTTATACACACATAAAACACACAAAATAAACACATCAATCTACACAGCAAACATGGAATAAGAACACTACCGTAGATAACACTATAGTCGCCACTGCACCTATGTCGCCAGGTGCCATATACAGTAAAACCTCTCATATTCGGACTAATTGGGCCAAAGAGTGGTGGTCCGAATAACGGGGGGATTATATATGGGGGGATATGTATATATAAAAAAAATTTAAAAAAATCTGGGTGTTTAATGTATATATGTAGCTAGGAAATTTCGACCCCTTAAAAAAAAAAAATATATAAAAAAAAAAAAAAAAAAAAGTTCTAGGCGTAATATAGGTAGGAAATGTCTACCCCTTAAAAAAAAAGAAGGAAAAAAAAAAAAAAAAAAAAAAAAAAAAAAAAAAAATAAATAATAATAATAAAAATTTAATAATAATAATAATAATAATAATAATAATAATAATAATAATAATAATAATAATGTCAAAATCCAAATAATGAGGGACCGAATACGAGGTTTTACTGTATTACGAATTTCACCACTAAAGCATCACTACAGCCTTGTATGTGCCACGGAAGAGACATGTACAGTAGTTTATGTGATGTACCTGTCTTCAGTGACACATACAAGTCTGTAGTGAGGCTAAAATTCGTAATATATGGTGCCTGGCGACATTAGTGCTGTGGCGACCATAGTGTTATCTACGGTAAGCCAACCTCAAACACCGACCACGGACAGACCTGTAGGATATTATTATTATTATTGTAAACCGTTGAGGTAGGCCGTTGATGTATTATTATTGTAAACCGTTGATGTAGGCCGTTGATGTATTATTATAGTAAGCCGTTGGTCCTGTTACCCTGGATATGGGGGGCACCTTAGGCCTCTCTCTGTTACCAAGAGGCATCCTTGTCTGGGTATTCGCGGGAACCTTAGGCCTACCGTAGATAACAGTAAAGTCGCCACCTGCAGTGATGTCGCCAGCCGCCAAATATTACGAATTATAGCATCACTACTGATTTTTATGTGCCACTGAAGATGATACACAGTAGTTTATATCATGACTGTATAATCTACCCTGCTGCAGCGTTGTTTTATGCTTTGTATCTGCAGGTATATACGGTTTCAAATTTCGCTACGCATTTTTTTCTTCAGGCGACGACGACAGCGGTACGACACTCAGTAAATAAACACTAGATGGCGACTCTACTGTTTGTAGCCACTTTGTAGATATTTTTGTCATTTGTTCATTTATAGCCCTACTATGACACAGATGAAGACACAAAATGACACAGACTCTCCAGATAGCCCCTTCTAACTTTCCTGAAATCATGGATGTGGAAATGTAAGTATTGACGCCACCACACGTCTGTACAGCGAAAAAAAAGTTGTCCTGGCGACTTGACTGTTATCTACGGTAGGTACATCAACGGCTTACAATAATAATAATAATAATATCCCACAGACCACTAGTGCCACACCCAGTCAGCCAGGCATGAGTTTGGTCTGAAGGAGCTACTTACATCAACAATGGGCTTCTGTATGTCTGTGTTGAGGTCCAGCAAGGTGGGTCTGTTGGTCTTGTTGGTGCGCAGGTTGAAGGGCCACGGTCTGATCTGCTCAATGGGGTATTTCTGCCAGGAAGAGAATAATAAATAATGTTAATAGGAATGGAGTATGAGTTATGAGTAGTAAATTATTAACCTGATGCTTTGATTGACCAAGAATTTAAGGAGAAAAAGAACGCGATTGATTAATTTACGAAGAATTTAAGGAGAAAAAGAACGGGATTGGTTAATTTACGAGGAATTTAAGGAGAAAAAGAACGTGATTGGTTTATTTACGAGGAATTTAAGGAGAAAAAGAACGTGTTTGGTTAATTTACGAAGAATTTAAGGAGAAAAAGAACGCGATTGATTAATTTACGAAGAATTTAAGGAGAAAAAGAACGCGATTGGTTAATTTACGAAGAATTTAAGGAGAAAAAGAACGCGATTGATTAATTTACGAAGAATTTAAGGAGAAAAAGAACGTGATTGATTAATTTACGAAGAATTTAAGGAAGGAAAAGAAGAAATTATTATTTATAAATGTTTAACTCCTTGAGACCCAGAACGTAATTTCCATTGTAATTTGGGTACCATTAGACAATTTTTAGTGACTATAAGAAATATTTTATAGATATGACCTGCTTTGTATCCTTGTCCACTAACTAATGTGGTATATTTAGTTACTTTTCAAATTTTATGGCTCAACAACAGACAATTTTTTATAGCCAAGGAAAGATCTGGGCGCGAAGGGGTTAAGGAAACACTTGATGACTATAGCTGCAGGGACAGGGCCACATGAGTATAACTTTATCCCTGTATGCTAAAACTATAGTCTATTTTATTTATTAGGGTCAAAATGCAGTAAGGAAGCCACGCCCCCTGCCTGCCCTTCTATGCTACGGGGCAGCTGATTGGTGCATTCCTCGTATCATCACTACCAATCACAATATCTTCACTACTTAACAGCGGCGGACCACTGGAAAAGCAATCTTCACTACAGAGGGTGACAAAATCAAAACACCCTCTGTAGTGAAGATTGCTGTCCAGTGGTCACGCCGCTGTTAAGTAGTGAAGATATTGTGATTGGTGGTGATGATACGAGGAATGCACCAATCAGCTGCCCCGTAACATAGAGGGGGGGGCAGGGGGCGTGGCTTCCTTACTGCATTTTGACCATAATACAAAAAATAGACTATAGGCAGACACACACATACACATACACATACACACACACACACAAACACACACACACACTCACAAGGCTCTCGGCGACCTGCTCCATGAATTCCTGTAGCATTGCATTTTTCTTGACCCGGAACATGTGATACCTGGCTTTGTCGGGGTCGTAGAGGTCATTACCCTGGTGACCCAAGAAGGCATCCTCCAGAATGACCTGCAGGGAAGATACACAAAGATATGTAGAGACAAAAGTATATATTACATAACTTAATACTGTAGTTAAAAGTATATAGTGCATCAAGTAAATACTGTAGAAATAACAGTATATATATTGCAAAGTAAATACAAGTTTTATTCAAGAGAGAGAGAGAGAGAGAGCGGAGAGAGAGAGAGAGAGAGAGAGAGAGAGAGAGAGAGAGAGAGAGAGAGAGAGAGACAGAGACAGAGACAGAGACAGAGACAGAGACAGAGACAGAGAGAGAGAGAGAGAGAGACAGAGACAGAGCACATAACTAACAAAGACAAGTGCCAAGAGAGAATTTCTAAGACACTTATAGACACAAAGACCAACTCAGACAGACAACAATAATGACAACAACAACACAATAACAATAACAAACACCACTAACACCACACAAACAGACCAGAGCGGAGGGCCACCCACGCCTCACCTGGACACTCATGTAGAGATGCGCCTCCGTCCTCTCCTTCCGCCTTATCAACTCAATTCGTTTCTCCTCATAGAGCCGGTCAATGAGTTCCTGCGGGATGTCTTTCTCGGTGACGGGCTGGAGGATGGTGCGCAGACAGGACTCCCGGATATATACCAGCATGTAGGCATTAGTACAGTGCTTGACGGTGAGGCTTAAGTCGTCTTCGTGACCGCCGAAGTTGTAGTGAATCGCCTCCATTTTCGAGCAACGCGAGACCACGTCGTCGTCAAACTTGCACCACTGTGGGGAGAGGACTGCATGATGCTGCTGTGAAAACGATGGGATTAAGGAGTAGGCATTTATCCTTGGCATTGTGAGTCCCCCACCACCACCACCACCACCACAACATCACGCTGTCATCAATGCTAAGAAGTTGGGAATATATATCAGTTACATGAATGCATAGTAAATAATCTTCAAACATAAAGGTGACATGTTGTTGTCTATCAAGGTTGAAAAGTTATCAAGTCATGAGCAGATTATGGACATGCACTATATATAAGTGAGCACTGAGGCTACACCATCAAAGCTACTAGTAACCCCTTGAGGCCCAGAACATAATTTCCATTGTAATTTGGGTACCATTAGACATATTTTAGTGACTATAAGCAATATTTTATAGCTATGACCTGTTGAGTATCTACTACTACTAGTATCTACTTGTCTACTAGCTAATATGGTACACAGTATTCAGTTATATTTTGTAATTTTATAGCTAACACATTTTTTTTTATATCAAAGGAAAGATCTGGGCGTGAAGGGGTAAGGAAAGATCTGGGCGTGAAGGGGTGAGGAAAGATCTGGGTGTGAAGGGGTGAGGAAAGATCTGGGCGTGAAGGGGTGAGGAAAGATCTGGGCGTGAAGGGGTGAGGAAAGATCTGGGCGTGAAGGGGTGAGGAAAGATCTGGGCGTGAAGGGGTGAGGAAAGATCTGGGCGTGAAGGGGTGAGGAAAGATCTGGGCGTGAAGGGGTAAGGAAAGATCTGGGCGTGAAGGGGTAAGGAAAGATCTGGGCGTGAAGGGGTAAGGAAAGATCTGGGCGTGAAGGGGTGAGGAAAGATCTGGGCGTGAAGGGGTGAGGAAAGATCTGGGCGTGAAGGGGTGAGGAAAGATCTGGGCGTGAAGGGGTGAGGAAAGATCTGGGCGTGAAGGGGTGAGGAAAGATCTGGGCGTGAAGGGGTGAGGAAAGATCTGGGCGTGAAGGGGTGAGGAAAGATCTGGGCGTGAAGGGGTAAGGAAAGATCTGGGCGTGAAGGGGTAAGGAAAGATCTGGGCGTGAAGGGGTAAGGAAAGATCTGGGCGTGAAGGGGTAAGGAAAGATCTGGGCGTGAAGGGGTGAGGAAAGATCTGGGCGTGAAGGGGTGAGGAAAGATCTGGGCGTGAAGGGGTGAGGAAAGATCTGGGCGTGAAGGGGTGAGGAAAGATCTGGGCGTGAAGGGGCAAGGAAAGATCTGGGCGTGAAGGGGTGAGGAAAGATCTGGGCGTGAAGGGGCGAGGAAAGATCTGGGCGTGAAGGGGCAAGGAAAGATCTGGGCGTGAAGGGGTGAGGAAAGATCTGGGCGTGAAGGGGTGAGGAAAGATCTGGGCGTGAAGGGGTGAGGAAAGATCTGGGCGTGAAGGGGCGAGGAAAGATCTGGGCGTGAAGGGGTGAGGAAAGATCTGGGCGTGAAGGGGTAAGGAAAGATCTGGGCGTGAAGGGGTGAGGAAAGATCTGGGCGTGAAGGGGTGAGGAAAGATCTGGGCGTGAAGGGGTGAGGAAAGATCTGGGCGTGAAGGGGTGAGGAAAGATCTGGGCGTGAAGGGGTGAGGAAAGATCTGGGCGTGAAGGGGTGAGGAAAGATCTGGGCGTGAAGGGGTGAGGAAAGATCTGGGCGTGAAGGGGCAAGGAAAGATCTGGGCGTGAAGGGGTGAGGAAAGATCTGGGCGTGAAGGGGCGAGGAAAGATCTGGGCGTGAAGGGGCAAGGAAAGATCTGGGCGTGAAGGGGTGAGGAAAGATCTGGGCGTGAAGGGGTGAGGAAAGATCTGGGCGTGAAGGGGCAAGGAAAGATCTGGCGTGAAGGGGTGAGGAAAGATCTGGGCGTGAAGGGCAAGGAAAGATCTGGGCGTGAAGGGGCAAGGAAAGATCTGGGCGTGAAGGGGCAAGGAAAGATCTGGGCGTGAAGGGGTTCAGGGAACACACAGGATGAAGAGAAAGACAACAGCAAAGATTATGATGCCATCACATAAACACATGACACAGTAGTTGTGTTGGCTTTTAGAGCAAAGATGCTTGTACAGTAAAACCTCTCGTATTCGGACCCTCGGACACTCATTATTCGGACTTTGACATTATTCGGACCTCCTCTTTTTTTTTTATTTTTATTATTATTATCATTATTTATTTCATCTTAAGATTAAACTTTAAGCACGTTTTTCTGTTTTTTTAAAGTGGCGCTTGTGCCGTTTTAATTCTAGGCGCCTGATTTAAGCTCTGACCTAACACACATTTTTCAAGCAGCGGTCTTTTGGAATGGTTAGTCCGATAATAGAGTCCATTAAATCCAAAATCCGTTACATCGAGGGTTGACTGCACTTGTGAGGGGAAAAGGACATTTATGGGAGGCCACAGACCACTGTATACCTGGACTGCGCACGGAATATCAGCCTGTCGCGCAAGGGGCTGAAGTCGGAGGGCCGCTCGGATTCATATATATATATATACGGATCATATAGACTGGTTTATCAGTATATATGATATACTGTAATCTTCGTAAATGTTTGTTCTATAATATTATCAAATAAAAAACAATGAAACACGCTAAAGAAATGCCATTACGAGACTTTGAAGAAATATGCATGAACTTAATATTCACTTAACTCTTCGCCATTTAAAACTTTGCAAGTCAACTTTTATCATGAAGGGTATCAATAGAAGCGCAATTTTATTAGCTTTCCATTGCTATATTTCGTTATCTGATAAATGAATTAGAACCATGCATAAATTAGCGTTAACTAAATAAATAAAATCATCAATCGGGTAATTTTCCAGATTGATGATGTTATTTATTTAGTTAACGCTAATTTATACATGGTTCTAATTCATCTATCAGAAAACGAAATATATAAGTAAATAAATAACATCATCAATCGGGAAAATTACCCGATTGATGATTTTATTTATTTATTTAACGCTGCTAATTTATGCATGGTTCTAATTCATTGATCAGATAACGAAATATAGCAATGGAAAGCTAATAAAATTGCGCTTCTATTGATACCCTTCATGATAAAAGTTGCCTTGCAAAGTTTTAAATGGCGAAGAGTTAAGTGAATATTAAGTTCATGCATATTTCTTCATAGTCTCGTAATGGCATTTCTTTAGCGTGTTTTACTGTTTTTTATTTGATAATATTATAGAACAAACATTTACGAAGATTACAGTATATCATATATACTGATAAACCAGTCTATATGATAGTCCATAGACCACTATATCTCTTTGTCGGGCGCCCCGCAGGCCCCTATGCAGCCCCGCAATTCAAAACATTGTCGCGTGAACAGTCCAGGTATACAGTGGTCTATGGGGAGGGTCATCAACTCGCCCTGCCATCACCCTTGAGATTGATGAACAAACTACTTACAACCACAAGTGAGGTGAAGGAGTTAAGTGTGAGGCAAGAACATTAAACCCCTTGAGGCCCAGAACGTAATTTCCATTGTAATTTGGGTACCATTAGACGATTTTTAGTGATTATAAGCAAAATTTTATAGCTATGACCTGTTTAGTATCCTTGTCCGCTAGCTAATTTGGTATATTTAGTTACTGTTCGTAATTTTATGGCTAACAATGGATGATTTTTTATAGCCAAGGAAAGATCTGGGCGTGAAGGGGTAAATTTTGTATAGCCAAGGAAAGATCTGGGTGTGAAGGGGTTAATATTTTATAGCCAAGGAAAGATCTGGGCGTGAAGGGGTTAAGTACTTGTGAGGGTGAGAGGGGAGGATGGGAAGGATAACAATAGTGGGGTAGGATAACAATAGTGGGGTAGGATAACAATAGTGGGGTAGGATAACAATAGTGGGGTAGGATAACAATAGTGGGGTAGGATAACAATAGTGGGGTGGGTCATCGAATCACATATGCGTCGCCATATGGGGTTAGATGAACACAAGACAGATAACATGGGGAGGCCATTGGTTGATACGTGGGTAGTGCACCAACACGGCGTGCAGGATATAGGTGGCGGGCGTGGTGTCTGGCTTCATGCAATACTGGTCCCTTGGAGGTTCTCGAGAACTCGACTATGCCCTGGTTCGCCGAGTGCCCACAGGTGAGTAGTGCGCGTGGTGTTATGGTGTATACAGCCGAAATTCCCAATCCTGAGCTCTCCGGAACATCCGACCTCCAAACATCCGCCTCCCAAGTAATACGACCATTCCCAACATCCAACCTCCAAACATCCGACTTGTCCAAACAACCGACTTTTTTCACCACCACATTGTGTCTTGTTTTGGCCATTTATTTTACTTCGTTTTTTTTTAGTTATTAGAAAACATTGATGTGTGGCTTTATTTATGCATGAATTTTACTTTGGCGTCTACCACTGGCTCGGCCTTCAAGAGCTGCATCTTTTATGTTCTATACCATTTTGTCCTTACGTTTATGGTTACTGTGATATCCGAACATCCGACTATTCCAATTATCCGACCTACCTTCGGTCCCCACAAGGTCGGATAATTAATACTTAGCTGTAGTCCATTTTTTGTTACGGGGCGAAAATTCCATTCTGCATTCTATTTATGGTTATTTCTATTTGTTCTTGATAAGCTAATTACTTCTCACGGCAACTCCTTGTGCTCTCTCTCTCTCTTCCTTCCCTCAGAATGTACCCCTGACACACACACACACACACACCTGTACCCATGACCCACACACACACACCTATACCCATGACACACACACACCTGTACCCATGACACACACACACACCTGTACCCATGACACACACACACACACACACACACGTACCCCATGACACACACACACACACACCTGTACCCATGACACACACACACACACACACCTGTACCCATGACACACACACACACACACACACCTGTACCCATGACACACACACACCTGTACCCATGACACACACACACCTGTACCCATGACACACACACACACACACCTGTACCCATGACACACACACCTGTACCCATGACCCACACCACACCCGTACCCGACACACACACACACTGTACCCATGACCACACACACACACATCTGTACCCATGACACACACAACAACACCTGTACCCATGACACACACACCACACACACCTGTACCCATGACACACACACACCACACACCTGTACCCATGACACCCACCACACACCGTACACCATGACACACACACACACACCTGTACCCATGACCACACATACACACACACCTGTACCCATGACACACACACACACACACACCTGTACCCATGACCACACACACACACACACCTGTACCCATGACACACACACACACACACATATACCCATGCCCACACACACACACCATTTACCATGAACCCACACACACACACACACCTGTACCCATGACACACATACACACACACAATGTACCCCATGAACACACACCACACACACACACCTGTACCCATGACCACACACACACACACACCTGTACCCATGACACACACACACACACACCACCTGACCACATACAACCCTGTACCAGACACACACACACAACACCTGTACCCATGACCACACACACACACACCTGTACCCATGACACACACACACACACCTGTACCCATGACCACACACACACACACCTGTACCCATGAACACCACACACCACACACACCTGTACCCATACACACAACACACACACACACTGTACCCATGACACACACACACACACACACCTGTACCCATGACACACACACACACCACACACCGTACCAGCACACCACACCCACACCACACACACACACCTGTACCCATGATCACACACACACACACACACACACCTGTACCCATTACACAACACACACACACCTGTACCCATGAACCCACACACACACACACACACCTGTACCCATGAACACACACACACACACACACACACACCTGTACCCATGAACCCACACACACACACCTACCCATGAACCCAAAACACACACACCTGTACCCATGACACCACACACACACACACACACACACACTGTACCCATGACACACACACACACACACACACACACCACCTGTACCCATGACACACACACACACAACACCTGTACCCATGACACACACACACACACACACTGTACCCATGACCACACACACACAACCTGTACCCATGACCACACACACACACACCTGTACCCATGACACACACACACACACACCTGTACCCATGACACACACACACACCACCACCACACACACACTCTGTACCCATGACACACACACACACACAACCTGTACCCATGACCCACACACACACACACCTGTACCCATGACACACACACACACACATGTACCATGACACCACACTGACCCATGACCCACACACACACCTGTACCCATGACACACACACACACCTGTACCCATGACACACACACACACACACCTGTACCCATGACACCACACACACACACCTGTACCCATGACAAACACACACACACAACAGCCACACACACCAACACTGTACCCATGACACACACACACACACACCTGTACCCATGACCAACACACACATCTGTACCCTGACACACACACACACACCTGTACCCATGACGCACACACCACTGCACAGACACACACACACACCTGTACCCATGACCACACACACACACACTGTACCCATGACCACACACACACACCTGACCCAACCACAACACACATCTGTACCCATGAACCCACACACACACACACACACTGTACCCATGAACCCACACACACAACATCTGTACCCATGACCCACACACACACACACACATCTGTACCCATGACCCACACACACACACACACACTGTACCCTGACACACACACACACACAACACTCTGTACCCATGACCACACACACACACACACACCTGTACCCATGACCCACACAACACACACACCTGTACCCATGACCCACACACACACACACCTGTACCCATGACACACACACACACACACACCTGTACCCATGACACCACACACACACACACACCTGTACCCATGAACCCACACACACACACACACCTGTACCCATGACACCCACACACACACACACCTGTACCCATGACCCACACACACACACAACCTGTACCCATGACCCACACACACACACACACCTGTACCCATGACCACACACACACACACACCTGTACCCATGAACCCACACACACACACACACCTGTACCCATGACCACACACACACACACACACCTGTACCCATGACCCACACACACACACACACACACCTGTACCCATGACCCACACACACACACACACACTGTACCCATGACCCACACACACACACTACATCCTGTAACCCATGACCCACACACACACACACACACCTGTACCCATGACACACACACACACACACACACACCTGTACCCATGACCACACACACACACACACCTGTACCCATGACCACACACACACAACACCTGTACCCATGACCCACACACACACACACCTGTACCCATGACCCACACACACACACACTACCCTGTAACACATACACCACAACTACTGAACACACACACACCTGTACCCATGACCACCACACACACACACACCTGTACCCATGAACCCCACACACACACACTGTACCCATGACCCACACACACACACACACATCTGTACCCATGACCACACACACACATGTACACACACAACACACCTGTACCCATGACACACACACACACACACACTGTACCCATGACACACACACACACACACACACATCTGTACCCATGACACACACACACACACACACACATCTGTACCCATGACCACACACAACACACACACACACACACATCTGTACCCATGACCACACACACACACACACACGTACATGACACACACACATCTGTACCCATGACCCACACACACACACATCTGTACCCATGACACACAACAACGAAGAACACACACACACACACACATCTGTACCCATGACACACACACACACACACACACACATCTGTACCCATGACACACACACACACACATCTGTACCCATGACCACCCACAACACACACACACATCTGTACCCATG
>JACEEZ010023001.1:57500-80000 GCA_016584305.1 Chionoecetes opilio | reverse complement strand
TTGGCAATAGTAGTAGTAGTAGCAGTTTGGCAATAGTAGTAGTAGCAGTTTGGCAATAGTAGTAGTAGTAGTAGTAGCAGTCTGGCAATAGTAGTAGTAGCAGCAGTAGTAGTAGCAGTTTGGCAATAGTAGTAGTAGTAGTAGCAGTAGTAGTAGCAGTTTGGCAATAGCAGTAGTAGTAGTAGCAGTTTGGCAATAGTAGTAGTAGTAGTAGTAGCAGTTTGGCAATAGTAGTAGTAGCAGTAGTAGTAGCAGTTTGGCAATAGTAGTAGTAGCAGTAGTAGTAGCAGTTTGGCAATAGCAGTAGTAGTAGTAGTAGTAGCAGTTTGGCAATAGTAGTAGTAGCAGTAGTAGTAGCAGTTTGGCAATAGCAGTAGTAGTAGTAGTAGTAGCAGTTTGGCAATAGCAGTAGTAGTAGTAGTAGTAGCAGTTTGGCAATAGTAGTAGTAGCAGTAGTAGTAGCAGTTTGGCAATAGCAGTAGTAGTAGTAGTAGTAGCAGTTTGGCAATAGTAGTAGTAGTAGTAGTAGTAGCAGTTTGGCAATAGTAGTAGTAGTAGTAGTAGCAGTTTGGCAATAGCAGTAGTAGTAGTAGCAGTAGCAGTTTGGCAATAGTAGTAGTAGTAGCAGTTTGGCAATAGTAGTAGTAGTAGCAGTTTGGCAATAGTAGTAGTAGTAGTAGCAGTTTGGCAATAGTAGTAGTAGTAGTAGTAGCAGCAGTTTGGCAATAGTAGTAGTAGTAGTAGCAGTTTGGCAATAGTAGTAGTAGTAGCAGTTTGGCAATAGTAGTAGTAGTAGTAGTAGCAGTTTGGCAATAGCAGTAGTAGTAGTAGTAGTAGCAGTTTGGCAATAGTAGTAGTAGTAGTAGTTTGGCAATAGTAGTAGTAGTAGTAGTAGTTTGGCAATAGTAGTAGTAGTAGTAGTAGCAGTTTGGCAATAGCAGCAGTAGTAGTAGTAGTAGTAGCAGTTTGGCAATAGTAATAGTAGTAGTAGTAGTAGTAGCAGCAGTTTGGCAATAGTAGTAGTAGTAGTAGCAGCAGTTTGGCAATAGTAGTAGTAGCAGTTTGGCAATAGTAGTAGTAGTAGTAGTAGCAGTTTGGCAATAGTAGTAGTAGTAGCAGTTTGGCATTATAAAAAACATGGATAAACCTGCAATACTTTTGATAACCGTAAAACTTATGATGACAACAATAACAACAATAATAATAATAATAATAAATGATGATAATAAGAAGTTACCCATCAATAAAAATCTGAAGCTAATAAACTAAGTCAGGCATATTAGCTGATTAAATGAATCTAAGACGAACTATTGCCAGCCATCATTTCTCTCTCTGATGCAGTAACTTTACCCATCAATTTTTCCCGAACGAAGGAGGAACAGGTTGTGGAGAGACTGAAGGAAACGAGGTACAGAGGGGGTGACTGATTGAAGGAGGTGAGTACAGTGCTGAGAGTAAGGCGATTGTGGTGGTTTGGGCAAGTGAAGAGGAGAGAAGGTGGTGAGGCATTGGGGAGAGCTGTTGGAGTGGAAGTGCCAGGTGAGAGTAAGGCGATTGAGGTGGTTTGGGCACGTGATGAGAAGGTGGTGAGGCATTGGGGAGAGATGTTGGAGTGGAAGTGCCAGGTGAGAGTAAGGCGATGGAGGTGGTTTGGGCACGTGAAGAGGAGAGAAGGTGGTGAGGCATTGGGGAGAGATGTTGGAATGGAAGTGCCAGGTGAGAGTAAGGCGATGGAGGTGGTTTGGGCACGTGAAGAGGAGAGAAGGTGGTGAGGCATTGGGGAGAGATGTTGGAGTGGAAGTGCCAGGTGAGAGTAAGGCGATTGAGGTGGTTTGGGCACGTGAAGAGGAGAGAAGGTGGTGAGGCATTGGGGAGAGCTGTTAAGAGTGGAAGTGCCAGGTGAGAGTAAGGAGATGGAGGTGGTTTGGGCACGTGAAGAGGAGAGAAGGTGGTGAGGCATTGGGGAGAGCTGTTGGAGTGGAAGTGCCAGGTGAGAGTAAGGCGATTGTGGTGGTTTGGGCACGTGATGAGAAGGTGGTGAGGCATTGGGAGAGCTGTTGGAGTGGAAGTGCCAGGTGAGAGTAAGGCGATTGAGGTGGTTTGGGCACGTGAAGAGGAGAGAAGGTGGTGAGGCATTGGGGAGAGCTGTTGGAGTGGAAGTGCCAGGTGAGAGTAAGGCGATTGAGGTGGTTTGGGCACGTGAAGAGGAGAGAAGGTGGTGAGGCATTGGGGAGAGCTGTTGGAGTGGAAGTGCCAGGTGAGAGTTAGGCGATTGTGGTGGTTTGGGCACGTGAAGAGGAGAGAAGGTGGTGAGGCATTGGGGAGAGAGAGCTGTTGGAGTGGAAGTGCCAAGTGAGAGTAAGGCGATTGTGGTGGTTTGGGCACGTGAAGAGGAGAGAAGGTGGTGAGGCATTGGGGAGAGCTGTTGGAGTGGAAGTGCCAGGTGAGAGTTAGGCGATTGAGGTGGTTTGGGCACGTGAAGAGGAGAGAAGGTGGTGAGGCATTGGGGAGAGCTGTTGGAGTGGAAGTGCCAGGTGAGAGTAAGGCGATTGTGGTGGTTTGGGCACGTGATGAGAAGGTGGTGAGGCATTGGGGAGAGCTGTTGGAGTGGAAGTGCCAGGTGAGAGTAAGGCGATGGAGGTGGTTTGGGCACGTGAAGAGGAGAGAAGGTGGTGAGGCATTGGGGAGAGCTGTTAAGAGTGGAAGTGCCAGGTGAGAGTAGGAGATGGAGGTGGTTTGGGCACGTGAAGAGGAGAGAAGGTGGTGAGGCATTGGGGAGAGCTGTTGGAGTGGAAGTGCCAGGTGAGAGTAAGGAGATTGTGGTGGTTTGGGCACGTGAAGAGGAGAGAAGGTGGTGAGGCATTGGGGAGAGAGAACTGTTGGAGTGGAAGTGCCAGGTGAGAGTAAGGAGATTGTGGTGGTTTGGGCACGTGAAGAGGAGAGAAGGTGGTGAGGCATTGGGGAGAGCTGTTGGAGTGGAAGTGCCAGGTGAGAGTAAGGCGATGGAGGTGGTTTGGGCACGTGAAGAGGAGAGAAGGTGGTGAGGCATTGGGGAGAGCTGTTGGAGTGGAAGTGCCAGGTGAGAGTAAGGCGATTGTGGTGGTTGGGCACGTGATGAGAAGGTGGTGAGGCATTGGGGAGAGCTGTTGGAGTGGAAGTGCCAGGTGAGAGTAAGGCGATTGAGGTGGTTTGGGCACGTGAAGAGGAGAGAAGGTGGTGAGGCATTGGGGAGAGCTGTTGGAGTGGAAGTGCCAGGTGAGAGTAAGGCGATTGAGGTGGTTTGGGCACGTGAAGAGGAGAGAAGGTGGTGAGGCATTGGGGGAGAGCTGTTGGAGTGGAAGTGCCAGGTGAGAGTTAGGCGATTGTGGTGGTTTGGGCACGTGAAGAGGAGAGAAGGTGGTGAGGCATTGGGGAGAGAGAGCTGTTGGAGTGGAAGTGCCAAGTGAGAGTAAGGCGATTGTGGTGGTTTGGGCACGTGAAGAGGAGAGAAGGTGGTGAGGCATTGGGGAGAGCTGTTGGAGTGGAAGTGCCAGGTGAGAGTTAGGCGATTGAGGTGGTTTGGGCACGTGAAGAGGAGAGAAGGTGGTGAGGCATTGGGGAGAGCTGTTGGAGTGGAAGTGCCAGGTGAGAGTAAGGCGATTGTGGTGGTTTGGGCACGTGATGAGAAGGTGGTGAGGCATTGGGGAGAGCTGTTGGAGTGGAAGTGCCAGGTGAGAGTAAGGCGATGGAGGTGGTTTGGGCACGTGAAGAGGAGAGAAGGTGGTGAGGCATTGGGGAGAGCTGTTAAGAGTGGAAGTGCCAGGTGAGAGTAAGGAGATGGAGGTGGTTTGGGCACGTGAAGAGGAGAGAAGGTGGTGAGGCATTGGGGAGAGCTGTTGGAGTGGAAGTGCCAGGTGAGAGTAAGGAGATTGTGGTGGTTTGGGCACGTGAAGAGGAGAGAAGGTGGTGAGGCATTGGGGAGAGAGAACTGTTGGAGTGGAAGTGCCAGGTGAGAGTAAGGAGATTGTGGTGGTTTGGGCACGTGAAGAGGAGAGAAGGTGGTGAGGCATTGGGGAGAGCTGTTGGAGTGGAAGTGCCAGGTGAGAGTAAGGCGATGGAGGTGGTTTGGGCACGTGAAGAGGAGAGAAGGTGGTGAGGCATTGGGGAGAGCTGTTGGAGTGGAAGTGCCAGGTGAGAGTAAGGAGATGGAGGTGGTTTGGGCACGTGAAGAGGAGAGAAGGTGGTGAGGCATTGGGGAGAGCTGTTGGAGTGGAAGTGCCAGGTGAGAGTTAGGCGATTGTGGTGGTTTGGGCACGTGAAGAGGAGAGAAGGTGGTGAGGCATTGGGGAGAGCTGTTGGAGTGGAAGTGCCAGGTGAGAGTAAGGCGATGGAGGTGGTTTGGGCACGTGAAGAGGAGAGAAGGTGGTGAGGCATTGGGGAGAGCTGTTGGAGTGGAAGTGCCAGGTGAGAGTTAGGCGATTGTGGTGGTTTGGGCACGTGAAGAGGAGAGAAGGTGGTGAGGCATTGGGGAGAGAGAGCTGTTGGAGTGGAAGTGCCAAGTGAGAGTAAGGCGATTGTGGTGGTTTGGGCACGTGAAGAGGAGAGAAGGTGGTGAGGCATTGGGGAGAGCTGTTGGAGTGGAAGTGCCAGGTGAGAGTTAGGCGATTGAGGTGGTTTGGGCACGTGAAGAGGAGAGAAGGTGGTGAGGCATTGGGGAGAGCTGTTGGAGTGGAAGTGCCAGGTGAGAGTAAGGCGATTGTGGTGGTTTGGGCACGTGATGAGAAGGTGGTGAGGCATTGGGGAGAGCTGTTGGAGTGGAAGTGCCAGGTGAGAGTAAGGCGATGGAGGTGGTTTGGGCACGTGAAGAGAGAGAAGGTGGTGAGGCATTGGGGAGAGCTGTTAAGAGTGGAAGTGCCAGGTGAGAGTAAGGAGATGGAGGTGGTTTGGGCACGTGAAGAGGAGAGAAGGTGGTGAGGCATTGGGGAGAGCTGTTGGAGTGGAAGTGCCAGGTGAGAGTAAGGAGATTGTGGTGGTTTGGGCACGTGAAGAGGAGAGAAGGTGGTGAGGCATTGGGGAGAGAGAACTGTTGGAGTGGAAGTGCCAGGTGAGAGTAAGGAGATTGTGGTGGTTTGGGCACGTGAAGAGGAGAGAAGGTGGTGAGGCATTGGGGAGAGCTGTTGGAGTGGAAGTGCCAGGTGAGAGTAAGGCGATGGAGGTGGTTTGGGCACGTGAAGAGGAGAGAAGGTGGTGAGGCATTGGGGAGAGCTGTTGGAGTGGAAGTGCCAGGTGAGAGTAAGGAGATGGAGGTGGTTTGGGCACGTGAAGAGGAGAGAAGGTGGTGAGGCATTGGGGAGAGCTGTTGGAGTGGAAGTGCCAGGTGAGAGTTAGGCGATTGTGGTGGTTTGGGCACGTGAAGAGGAGAGAAGGTGGTGAGGCATTGGGGAGAGCTGTTGGAGTGGAAGTGCCAGGTGAGAGTAAGGCGATGGAGGTGGTTTGGGCACGTGAAGAGGAGAGAAGGTGGTGAGGCATTGGGGAGAGCTGTTTGGAGTGGAAGTGCCAGGTGAGAGTTAGGCGATTGTGGTGGTTTGGGCACGTGAAGAGGAGAGAAGGTGGTGAGGCATTGGGGAGAGCTGTTGGAGTGGAAGTGCCAGGTCGCCGTCCACCGGGCAGGCCAAGGAAGACATGGAGGCAGTGAGTTGAAGAGGATCTGGCAGCATTGGGCATGGAAGAGGCAGAGGCAATGGATGGAGATAGTTGGAAGTGTATCATCGGCCGTCTAACCTCATAAAATATAATGGGAAAAACCGACGGAAAACAGAAAGAAGAAGAGGAAGTGAATGAATGAGAGGTGAAAGAAGCAAGGTACAGAGAAAGTGAATAAGAAAATAAGAAAATAAGGAAGCTACAAGAGGCCGTGAGACCTACACGAGGTAGTTCCTGTTACATAACACTACCTACATCCACCTTTCATCCCCATCCATGAAATTATCCAGCCTCCCTTTAAAGCTCCCTAATGACTCCGCACTAACTACCTGTCTACTGAGACCATGCCAATCATTCACCACCCTATTTGTGAACCAGTTTCTCCCTATTTCCTTTTTAAATATACGCTTTTCCAGCTTGAATCCGTGACTTAATGGAGACAGGGGACTGAGACAGACTGGAGACTGAGACAGACTGGAGACTGAGACAGACTGGAGACTGAGACAGACTGGGGACTGAGACAGACTGGAGACTGAGACAGACTGGAGACTGAGACAGACTGGAGACTGAGACAGACTGGGGACTGAGACAGACTGGAGACTGAGACAGACTGGGGACTGAGACAGACTGGAGACTGAGACAGACTGGGGACTGAGACAGACTGGAGACTGAGACAGACTGGAGACTGAGACAGACTGGAGACTGAGACAGACTGGAGACTGAGACAGACTGGAGACTGAGACAGACTGGAGACTGAGACAGACTGGAGACTGAGACAGACTGGAGACTGAGACAGGGGAGAGATGTAAAGGAGTGAGAAGCCTACCACTCTGAGGAATTCCTGGGCGTCGTGCTGCATAAAGGAGTCCAGCGTCTCCCAGCCGAAGGACTTGGTCAGCTTCTTGGTGCCGACGGGCCGGTCACTGGTCTGCAGCTCGTGGAACACTCGCTGGAGGGCCAACGCCACACTCTTGGTGGAGTCATCACTTTCGGTGGGCATCTTGTACACTGCCTGTGGGTGGTGGTGGTGTTAGTACATAAGAACATAAGGAAGCTACAAGAGGCCGTGAGACCTACACGAGGTAGTTCCCTTTCTCTCTGTCTCTCATTCTCTCTCATTTTTTTTCTCTTTCCATAAGAACATCAGAAAATAAGGAAGCTACAAGAGGCCGTGAGACCTACACGTGGTAGTTCCTGTTACTTAACACTACCTACATCCACCTTTCATCCGGGTAGTCAAATTACAATGGAAATTACATTCTGGGTCTCAAGGGGTTAAGAGAGATTCAGGTACTTATTAAACATTCAAACATTTACTACTCATTCTAATTGATATTCTGTCCATCTTACTAATGCATCAGTTTACCAGTGCCTTCACTCTTTCATCTCATCCATTGGTTAATCATTTTCACCCTGTCTTAAGTACCATCTTGCCTGCATCACACATACTAAATTGTACCATAAAAGAGAGAGAGAGAGAGAGAGAGAGAGAGAGAGAGAGAGAGAGAGAGAGAGAGAGAGAGAGAGAGAGAGAGAGAGAGAGGAGAGGAAGAGAGAGAGAGAGAGAGAGAGAATCAAAGAAAAAGGAGGAAGAGAGGGAAGCCATAACAGTGATCAAAGTATAAACATATGTATTGTATCTAGTCTCTCTCTCTCTCTCTCTCTCTCTCTCTCTCTCTCTCTCTCTCTCTCTCTCTCTCTCTCTCTCTCTCTCTCTCTCTCTCTCTCTCAAGCCTTACAAACACATGCATGCCTTCCCTACACACTCGTCTCTCCTTCAAAACCCACACGTCTTCAATATATCCTCAAGATAGACAATACTCGTGCATATATTCAACAATACTGAGAGGATGAGAGAGAGAGAGAGCGAGAGAGAGAGCGAGAGAAAGAGCGAGAGAGAGCGAGAGCGAGAGAGAGAGAGAGAGAGAGCGAGAGAGAGAGAGAGAGAGAGAGAGAGAGAGAGAGAGAGAGAGAGAGAGAGAGTGTGTGTGTGTGAGGGGAGGAAACACTGGTGTGGTTTGGACACCTAACAAGGATGGACGAGTGAGAGATGACAGGAATGACATACTATAAAACTATGTATATATTGATATTTTTTCTATTACAAAGGACTGGCCAAGGGCAAAAAAAAGAGAGCAAGAAGCCCACTTACTTGCCCATCCCTATACAGAAGCCCTTCACCCCTTCAAGCGCTCCCATGTCAACAAAGAAACACTTACCATTCTGAGTTGATTGGTGAAGTACAGCACCTGCAGGAGGGAGTTCATGTAGCAGGTGGCGCCCTGGTTCTTGAGGCCCACATAGCCTGTGTGGCGCTTACTGTCCCATGAGACGCCATGGGGGGCGTCAGCTGCTACCCACACCTGGGGGAGGGAGGGGGAGTGAGTGTGTGGCAGGAGTGTGCGTGTGTGTGGCAGGAGTATGTGTGTGTGTGTGGCAGGAGTGTGTGTGTGTGTGTGGCAGGAGTATGTGGTGTGTGTGTGTGGCAGGAGTATGTGTGTGTGTGTGTGGCAGGAGTATGTGTGTGTGTGTGTGGTGGCAGGAGTATGTGTGTGTGTGTGTGGCAGGAGTAGTTGTGTGTGTTGTGGTGGCAGGAGTATGTGTGTGTGTGTGTGGCAGAGTGTGTGTGTTGTGTGGCAGGAGTGTGTGTGTGTGTGGCAGGAGTGTGTGTGTGTGTGGCAGGAGTATGTGTTGTTGTTGGTGGTGGCAGGAGTATGTGTGTGTGTGGCAGGAGTGTGTGTGTGTGGTGTGGCAGGAGTGTGTGTGTGTGTGGGCAGGAGTGTGTGTGTGTGTGGCAGGAGTTGTGTGTGTGTGTGTGTGGCAGGAGTGTGTGTGTGTGTGGCAGGACTGTGTGTGTGTGGTGGCAGGAGTGTGTGCGTGTGGGGCAGGACTGTGTTGTGTGTGGCAGGAGTGTTTGCGTGTGGGCGAGGACTGTGTGTTGTGTGGCAGGAGTGTGTGTGCTGTGTGGGGCAGGAGTGTGTGTGTGTGTGTGTGTGGCAGGAGTGTGTGTGTGTGTGGCAGGACTGTGGTGTGGTGTGGGCAGTGAGTGTGTGCGTGTGGGGCAGGGACTGTGTGTGTGTGTGGCAGGATGTGTGTGCGTGTGGGGCAGGAGTGTGTGTTGTGTGGGGCAGGAGTGTGTGTGTGTGTGGCGGAGTGTGTGCGTGTGGGGCAGGAGTGTGTGTGTGTGTGGCAGGAGTGTGTGTGTGTGGGGCAGGACTTGTGTGTGTGTGTGGCAGGAGTGTGTGTGCGTTGTGGGGCAGGAGTGTGTGTGTGTGGGGCAGGAGTTGTGGTGTGTGTGTGGCAGGAGTGTGTGCGTGTGGGCAGGACTGTGTGTGTGTGTGGCAGGAGTGGTGTGTGTGGGGGCAGGACTGTGGTGTTGTGTGGCAGGAGTGTGTGTGCGTGTGGGGCAGGAGTGTGTGTGTGTGTGGCAGGAGTGTGTGCGTGTGGGCAGGAGTGTGTGCGTGTGGGGCAGGAGTGTGTGCGTGTGGGGCAGGAGTGTGTGCGTGTGGGGCAGGAGTGTGTGTGTGTGGGGCAGGAGTGTGTGCGTGTGGGGCAGGAGTGTGTGCGTGTGGGGGCAGGAGTGTGTGCGTGTGGGGCAGGTGTGTGTGCGTGTGGGGCAGGAGTGTGTGCGTGTGGGGCAGGAGTGTGTGTGCGTGTGGGGCAGGAGTGTGTGCGTGTGGGGCAGGAGTGTGTGTGCGTGTGGGGCAGGAGTGTGTGCGTGTGGGGCAGGAGTG
Organism: Chionoecetes opilio; assembly: GCA_016584305.1. Taxonomy (NCBI): domain Eukaryota; kingdom Metazoa; phylum Arthropoda; class Malacostraca; order Decapoda; family Majidae; genus Chionoecetes; species Chionoecetes opilio. Next base: position 70,584 of record JACEEZ010023001.1, on the reverse strand, counting down.
TGTGCGTGTGGGGCAGGAGTGTGTGCGTGTGGGGCAGGAGTGTGTGCGTGTGGGGCAGGAGTGTGTTGCGTGTGGGGCAGGAGTGTGTGGCGTGTGGGGCAGGAGTGTGTGTGTGTGGGGCAGGAGTGTGTGCGTGTGGGGCAGGAGTGTGGTGTGTGTGGGGCAGGAGTGTGTGCGTGTGGGGCAGGAGTGTGTGCGTGTGGGGCAGGAGTGTGTGCGTGTGGGGCAGGAGTGTGTGCGTGTGGGGCAGGAGTGTGTGCGTGTGGGGCAGGAGTGTGTGCGTGTGGGGGGCAGGAGTGTGTGCGTGTGGGGCAGAGTGTGTGCGTGTGGGGCAGGAGTGTGTGCGTGTGGGGCAGGAGTGTGTGTGTGTGGGGCAGGAGTGTGTGCGTGTGGGGCAGGAGTGTGTGTGCGTGTGGGGCAGGAGTGTGTGTGTGTGGGGCAGGAGTGTGTGTGCGTGTGGGGCAGGAGTGTGTGTGTGTGGGGCAGGAGTGGTGTGGTGTGTGTGGCAGGAGTGTGTGTGTGTGGGGCAGGAGTGTGTGTGCGTGTGGGGCAGGAGTGTGTGTGTGTGGGGCAGGAGTGTGTGTGTGTGTGGCAGGAGTGTGTGCGTGTGGGGCAGGAGTGTGTGCGTGTGTGGCAGGAGTGTGTGCGTGTTGGGGCAGGAGTGTGTGCGTGTGGGGCAGGAGTGTGTGTGTGTGGGGCAGGAGTGTGTGCGTGTGGGCAGGAGTGTGTGCGTGTGGGGCAGGAGTGTGTGCGTGTGGGGCAGGAAGTGTGTGCGTGTGGGGCAGGAGTGTGTGTGTGTGGGCAGGAGTGTGTGCGTGTGGGGCAGGTGTGTGTGTGTGTGTGTGTGTGTGTGTGTGTGTGTGTGTGTGTGTGTGTGTGTGTGTGTGTGTGTGTGTGTGGGGCAGGACTAGTTAATTCTAGTCCTTTTCTAGTCCATTCTAACTACGTATACTTTTATAAGGATAACTATACTTTTTAAGTGTTATTAAAATATCTTTCTTTTCTCAATGTTTCCTGTGTTCCCTAAGTATCCGAGTATATGCCCCTCAAGTATATGCCCCTCAAGTGTATGCCCCTCAAGTATATGCCCCTCAAGTGTATGCCCCTCAAGTGTATGCCCCTCAAGTGTATGCCCCTCAAGTGTATGCCCCTCAAGTGTATGCCCCTCAAGTGTATGCCCCTCAAGTGTATGCCCCTCAAGTGTATGCCCCTCAAGTGTATGCCCCTCAAGTATATGCCCTCAAGTATATGCCCCTCAAGTATATGCCCCTCAAGTGTATGCCCTCAAGTGTATGCCCCTCAAGTGTATGCCCCTCAAGTGTATGCCCCTCAAGTGTATGCCCCTCAAGTGTATGCCCCTCAAGTGTATGCCCCTCAAGTGTATGCCCCTCAAGTGTATGCCCCTCAAGTATATGCCCCTCAAGTGTATGCCCCTCAAGTGTATGCCCCTCAAGTGTATGCCCCTCAAGTGTATGCCCCTCAAGTGTATGCCCCTCAAGTGTATGCCCCTCAAGTGTATGCCCCTCAAGTATATGCCCCTCAAGTATATGCCCCTCAAGTATATGCCCCTCAAGTGTATGCCCCTCAAGTATATGCCCCTCAAGTATATGCCCCTCAAGTGTATGCCCCTCAAGTGTATGCCCCTCAAGTATATGCCCCTCAAGTATATGCCCCTCAAGTATATGCCCCTCAAGTATATGCCCCTCAAGTGTATGCCCCTCAAGTGTATGCCCCTCAAGTATATGCCCCTCAAGTGTATGCCCCTCAAGTGTATGCCCCTCAAGTGTATGCCCCTCAAGTATATGCCCCTCAAGTGTATGCCCCTCAAGTGTATGCCCCTCAAGTGTATGCCCTCAAGTATATGCCCCTCAAGTATATGCCCCTCAAGTATATGCCCCTCAAGTATATGCCCCTCAAGTATATGCCCCTCAAGTGTATGCCCCTCAAGTGTATGCCCCTCAAGTGTATGCCCCTCAAGTATATGCCCCTCAAGTATATGCCCCTCAAGTATATGCCCCTCAAGTATATGCCCCTCAAGTGTATGCCCCTCAAGTATATGCCCCTCAAGTATATGCCCCTCAAGTGTATGCCCCTCAAGTGTATGCCCCTCAAGTATATGCCCCTCAAGTATATGCCCCTCAAGTGTATGCCCCTCAAGTGTATGCCCCTCAAGTGTATGCCCCTCAAGTGTATGCCCCTCAAGTATATGCCCCTCAAGTATATGCCCCTCAAGTATATGCCCCTCAAGTACAGGGCAAGCAAATAACCTGAGATATAAGGAAGTCCAACAACCTGCAGCCCAGCAAGTTCCCTTCAGCACACAAACATAAGAACATGAGAACATAAGGAAACTACAAGAAGGCGCGAGGCCTACACGAGGTAGTTCCTGTCACCTAACACTACCTACATCCACCTTTAATCCCCATCCATGAACCTATCCAGCTCCTCTTTAAAGCTCCCTAATGACTCCGCACTAACTACCTGTCTACTGAGACCATTCCATTCATTCACCACCCTATTTGTGAGCCAGTTTTTCCCTATTTCCTTTCTAAATCTACGCTAAGGAAGAGAACAAGAGGGGGGCACACGCACCTCCAGGGTGATGGCGTCGTCCTTGATGTACCCTTTCTCTGGGTCCAGCACGTCATTCCACGCCATGAAGTTGGAGAATCCCCAATCATTTTCTTTGCTGAAGAACAAATGCTGGATTTCTGAAAGTACCACAAAGGATAGTCTGTTAATCTCAGTATCTCTACAATGACTTGGCTGTTAATCTCAGTATCTGTACAATGACTTGGCTGTTAATCTCAGTATCTCTACAATGACTTGGCTGTTAATCTCAGTATCTGTACAATGCCTTGGCTGTTAATCTCAGTATCTTTACAATGACTTGGCTGTTAATCTCAGTATCTGTACAATGCCTTGGCTGTTAATCTCAGTATCTGTACAATGACTTGGCTGTTAATCTCAGTATCTGTACAATGCCTTGGCTGTTAATCTCAGTATCTGTACAATGACTTGGCTGTTAATCTCAGTATCTCTACAATGACTTGGCTGTTAATCTCAGTATCTGTACAATGCCTTGGCTGTTAATCTCAGTATCTTTACAATGACTTGGCTGTTAATCTCAGTATCTGTACAATGCCTTGGCTGTTAATCTCAGTATCTGTACAATGCCTTGGCTGTTAATCTCAGTATCTGTACAATGACTTGGCTGTTAATCTCAGTATCTGTACAATGACTTGGCTGTTGATCTCAGTATCTGTACAATGCCTTGGCTGTTAATCTCAGTATCTGTACAATGACTTGGCTGTTAATCTCAGTATCTTTACAATGCCTTGGCTGTTAATCTCAGTACCTTTACAATGACTTGGCTGTTAATCTCAGTATCTGTACAATGACTTGGCTGTTAATCTCAGTATCTGTACAATGCCTTGGCTGTTAATCTCAGTATCTTTACAATGACTTGGCTGTTAATCTCAGTATCTGTACAATGACTTGGCTGTTAATCTCAGTATCTTTACAATGCCTTGGCTGTTAATCTCAGTATCTGTACAATGACTTGGCTGTTAATCTCAGTATCTGTACAATGCCTTGGCTGTTAATCTCAGTATCTGTACAATGACTTGGCTGTTAATCTCAGTATCTGTACAATGACTTGGCTGTTAATCTCAGTATCTTTACAATGCCTTGGCTGTTAATCTCAGTATCTGTACAATGACTTGGCTGTTAATCTCAGTATCTGTACAATGACTTGGCTGTTAATCTCAGTATCTGTACAATGACTTGGCTGTTAATCTCAGTATATGTACAATGACTTGGCTGTTAATCTCAGTATCTGTACAATGCCTTGGCTGTTAATCTCAGTATCTCTACAATGACTTGGCTGTCAATCTCAGTATATGTACAATGCCTTGGCTGTTAATCTCAGTATCTCTACAATGCCTTGGCTGTTAATCTCAGTATCTGTACAATGCCTTGGCTGTTAATCTCAGTATCTGTACAATGACTTGGCTGTTAATCTCAGTATCTTTACAATGCCTTGGCTGTTAATCTCAGTATCTGTACAATGACTTGCTGTTATCTCAGTATCTGTACAAAGACTTGGCTGTTAATCTCAGTATCTGTACAATGCCTTGGCTGTTAATCTCAGTATCTGTACAATGACTTGGCTGTTAATCTCAGTATCTGTACAATGACTTGGCTGTTGATCTCAGTATCTGTACAATGACTTGGCTGTTAATCTCAGTATCTGTACAATGACTTGGCTGTTAATCTCAGTATCTGTACAATGCCTTGGCTGTTAATCTCAGTATCTCTACAATGCCTTGGCTGTTAATCTCAGTATCTTTACAATGCCTTGGCTGTTAATCTCAGTATCTGTACAATGCCTTGGCTGTTAATCTCAGTATCTGTACAATGACTTGGCTGTTAATCTCAGTATCTGTACAATGACTTGGCTGTTAATCTCAGTATCTGTACAATGACTTGGCTGTTAATCTCAGTATCTGTACATGACTTGGCTGTTAAACTCAGTATCTGTACAATGACTTGGCTGTTAATCTCAGTATCTGTACAATGACTTGGCTGTTAATCTCAGTATCTGTACAATGACTTGGCTGTTAATCTCAGTATCTGTACAATGACTTGGCTGTTAATCTCAGTATCTGTACAATGACTTGGCTGTTAATCTCAGTATCTGTACAATGACTTGGCTGTTAATCTCAGTATCTCTACAATGCCTTGGCTGTTAATCTCAGTATCTGTACAATGACTTGGCTGTTAATCTCAGTATATGTACAATGACTTGGCTGTTAATCTCAGTATCTGTACAATGACTTTGCTGTTAATCTCAGTATCTGTACAATGCCTTGGCTGTTAATCTCAGTATATGTACAATGACTTGGCTGTTAATCTCAGTATCTGTACAATGACTTGGCTGTTAATCTCAGTATCTGTACAATGACTTGGCTGTTAATCTCAGTATCTGTACAATGACTTGGCTGTTAATCTCAGTATCTGTACAATGACTTGGCTGTTAATCTCAGTATCTGTACAATGACTTGGCTGTTAATCTCAGTATCTGTACAATGACTTGGCTGTTAATCTCAGTATCTGTACAATGACTTGGCTGTTAATCTCAGTATCTTTACAATGTCTTGGCTGTTAATCTCAGTATCTGTACAATGAATTGGCTGTTAATCTCAGTATCTGTACAATGACTTGGCTGTTAATCTCAGTATCTGTACAATGACTTGGCTGTTAATCTCAGTATCTGTACAATGACTTGGCTGTTAATCTCAGTATCTGTACAATGACTTGGCTGTTAATCTCAGTATCTGTACAATGCCTTGGCTGTTAATCTCAGTATCTGTACAATGCCTTGGCTGTTAATCTCAGTATCTGTACAATGCCTTGGCTGTTAATCTCAGTATCTGTACAATGACTTGGCTGTTAATCTCAGTATCTGTACAATGCCTTGGCTGTTAATCTCAGTATCTCTACAATGACTTGGCTGTTAATCTCAGTATCTGTACAATGACTTGGCTGTTAATCTCAGTATCTGTACAATGCCTTGGCTGTTAATCTCAGTATCTGTACAATGACTTGGCTGTTAATCTCAGTATCTGTACAATGCCTTGGCTGTTAATCTCAGTATCTGTACAATGACTTGGCTGTTAATCTCAGTATCTCTACAATGACTTGGCTGTTAATCTCAGTATCTGTACAATGCCTTGGCTGTTAATCTCAGTATCTGTACAATGCCTTGGCTGTTAATCTCAGTATCTGTACAATGACTTGGCTGTTAATCTCAGTATCTGTACAATGACTTGGCTGTTAATCTCAGTATCTGTACAATGACTTGGCTGTTAATCTCAGTATCTGTACAATGACTTGGCTGTTAATCTCAGTATCTGTACAATGACTTGGCTGTTAATCTCAGTATCTGTACAATGACTTGGCTGTTAATCTCAGTATCTGTACAATGCCTTGGCTGTTAATCTCAGTATCTGTACAATGACTTGGCTGTTAATCTCAGTATATGTACAATGCCTTGGCTGTTAATCTCAGTATCTGTACAATGACTTGGCTGTTAATCTCAGTATCTCTACAATGCCTTGGCTGTTAATCTCAGTATCTGTACAATGACTTGGCTGTTAATCTCAGTATCTGTACAATGACTTGGCTGTTAATCTCAGTATCTGTACAATGACTTGGCTGTTAATCTCAGTATCTGTACAATGACTTGGCTGTTAATCTCAGTATCTGTACAATGCCTTGGCTGTTAATCTCAGTATCTGTACAATGACTTGGCTGTTAATCTCAGTATCTGTACAATGCCTTGGCTGTTAATCTCAGTATCTGTACAATGACTTGGCTGTTAATCTCAGTATCTGTACAATGACTTGGCTGTTAATCTCAGTATCTGTACAATGACTTGGCTGTTAATCTCAGTATCTGTACAATGACTTGGCTGTAAGTCTCTTAATAGCTACAAGAACACATATCTTCCTAGGATATATTCCATTTCTGGAAAGATAAACAAACTTCCCTGCACAGTCAACTCGGGTATGACTTAGGGATAAGTCACTCTAATCCTTGACTTGCATCCATTGCCAATGTCAAAACCAATCCTATATTACAGTCATTTTGGGGATTTTTTAAATATTTTTTGGGGTCGATATATATTTCTCCATTTTTTTGTCTTGTGTATTTTGGTTCTGTTTTTGTTTCTCGGTGCTTTTTTAGGGTGAATTCTTTGTGTGTCTGTATCTGTGCGACTTGTGTGTGTTCTTAAACTTTTATTACAGCAAAATAAATGTATATCAATAACATTTCCCCTTGCCTGACACAGTTGTTTTCTGCAAGCATATGATGGTTTTTGTAATGTGTTAATTTACAGCCCTACTATGACACAGATGAAGACACAAAATGACACACACTCTCCAGATAGCCCCTTCTAACTTTCCTGAAATCATGGATGTAGAAATGTAAGTATTAACGCCACCACACGTCTGTACAGCGATAAAAACGTTGTCCTGGCGACCTTAAGTGTTATCTACGGCAGGTGGCAACAACTTACTCCGGGTGAAGGGTTCCTGTCCCTCCTTGACCGAGAGCAGCCTCAGGTCGGCCACGGCGTTGCACGACCACGACGTGGACTGTGACTGGCCGTTGCACTGCAGGAAGAAGCCAAGGCACCTCTGTGGGGAGCGGTCCTGAGCCGAGCTGGTGCGCGGCATGACCATGATCTTCCAGGGCAGACTGCGCACTGAGCAAGGCGGGGAGAGCAGGGTGTCCTTGAGCTTGCTGAACTCCTTCACGTGGAACTGGAAGGTGGCCTCGGACCGTGCGTCGTCTGCGGGGTGACGGAAGAACATCAGAACATAAGAACAAAAAGACTTAACAGACGATTTTATATAGCGAAGAAATAACTTGTGATTTTTGTGGGGCGGAAAAGGAGGACTTAAAACATTTTCTGCTATGGTGCCCAGCCTACAGTAATGAAAGAAAGAAAAGTGTGAGGCTACAACAACCTTACCTAGAGGAGGAAGAGGCTACAACAACCTTACCTAGAGGAGGAAGAGGCTACAACAACCTTACCTAGAGGAGGAAGAGGCTACAACAACCTTACCTAGAGGAGGAAGAGGCTACAACAACCTTACCTAGAGGAGGAAGAGGCTACAACAACCTTACCTAGAGGAGGAAGAGGCTACAACAACCTTACCTAGAGGAGGAAGAGGCTACAACAACCTTACCTAGAGGAGGAAGAGGCTACAACAACCTTACCTAGAGGAGGAAGAGGCTACAACAACCTTACCTAGAGGAGGAAGAGCTACAAAACCTACCTAGAGGAGGAAGAGGCTATAGTGGGGGAGTATTTGTTCGGAGAGGGGAATGTGGAAGAAGCAAAAAGAACAATCAACAGTTTTTGGATGACCAGAGAAAATAAGAAGAAAGAAAAAGAAAGAAACTAATAAGATAGAATAAGAGAAGAAAACTAATTAAAGACCCAGACAGCAAGAAGAAACACGTCAGGGAGTGCCGGTAAAAAAGGCCTGACTCCCGACCCACAACTGTACTGAACTGAATAAGGAAGCTACAAGAGGCCGAGACACTAGCGAGGCAGGCAGGGAAGGGTTGAGGCCAGGGCATGAGTACTAAGAGAACATTAGAACATAAGGAAGCTACAAGAGCCTGGGAAACCTGCACGTGGTAGTTCTCTCTCTCTCTCTCTCTCTCTCTCTCTCTCTTCTCTCTCTCTCTCAATAAGAAAATAAGGAAGCTACAAGAGGCTGGGAGACCTACACGTGGTAGTTCCTGTTACTTAACACTACCTACATCCACCTTTCATCCCCATCCATGAATATATCCAGCCTCCCTTTAAAGCTCCCTAATGACTCCGCACTAACTACCTGTCTACTGAGACCATGCCAATCATTCACCACCCTATTTGTGAACCAGTTTCTCCCTATTTCTTTATTAAATCTGATATCATTATGGTGATAAGAGGACCACCTGTGCCCCCGAGCTCATACTGGTTCTTATACGAGGTGAAAAATCCTGCCCCCTTGCTGCTTACTGACTGATATTTGATGCCAGAAGGGTATAGTACAGTTCTTCTAAACGGTTCCTCAAAATTTCAGCTGTATTTTATCATAGTTAACCCTATTATCAGGTACACCTATGCATAACCTGAACCCCTTCACGTCCAGAACTTTCCTTTGTTATTATAGAATCGTCTGTTGTTACCCATAAAATTACAAAAAGTAACTTAGATTAACTAAAGATTGTCTTATGGTACCCAAATTACACTCTGGGTCTCAAAGGGTTAAGATAGAATGGAATTTTCATCTCATTAAAAAATAAACTATATGTCATGTATTCTTACTTTATGATCGTATTTAGCCCCTTTACTACCTATCTAAAGTTACCTATATCATATCTATACACTATAGTCTATTTTTTTTAACGAGGCAAAAATTCCATTCTATCTTAAGGTCTCATGCTTGAAATGATGCCTATGTTTACCTGATAATATGGTTAACTCTGATAAAATACAGCTGAAATTAAGAAGAAGCGTAGTATTCCCTTCTTCTGGCATCAAATATCAGTCAATAAGCAGCAAGGGGTCAGGATTTTTTGCCTCGTTAAAAAAAATTGATTATAAGCACCTATTTACTCCTATATATTCTTATTTAATTAACTTACTATCTCCTACACGGCACTCACCTTCTCAACATCAAAAATGTCAAAGATCAAAAATCACAAAAAATTACTGAATATTAGCTACCAAGTTAACTAGTCGACAAGGATACTAAACAAAGTCACATCTATAAAATATTCCTTAAATTAACTAAAAATTGTCTTATGGTATCCAAATTACAATGGCAATTACGTTCTGGGTCTCAAGGGGTTAAGATGGAATGGAATTTTTGCCTAGTTAAAAAAATTCGACTATGCAAGAGGACTCCAATCATTTATCACCCTATTTGTGAACCCATTTCTCCCTATTTCTTTATTAAACCTGATATCATTATGGTGCTAAGAAGGCCACCTGTGCTCACTCAGACACTCAGACACTCACAGCCACCCAGACACCCAGACACCCAGCCACTCAGACACTCAGCCACTCAAAGACACTCACACTCACAGACACTCACACTTACAGACACTCAAAGACACTCACACTCACAGACACTCACACTTACAGACACTCACACTTACAGACACTCACACTCACAGACACTCAGACACTCAAAAGACACTCACACTCACAGACACTCACACTCACAGACACTCACACTCACAGACACTCACACTCACAGACACTCAAAGACACTCAGCCACTCAAAGACACTCAAAGACACTCAGACACCCAAAGACACTCAGACACCCAGACACTCAAAGACACTCAAGACACTCAGCCACTCAAAGACACTCAGACACCCAAAGACACTCAGACACCCAGACACTCAAAGACACTCAAAGACACTCAGACACCCAAAGACACTCAGACACCCAGACACTCAAAGACACTCAAAGACACTCAGCCACTCAAAGACACTCAAAGACACTCAGACACCCAAAGACACTCAGACACCCAGACACTCAAAGACACTCAAAGACACTCAGCCACTCAAAGACACTCAGACACCCAAAGACACTCAGACACCCAGACACTCAAAGACACTCAAAGACACTCAGCCACTCAAAGACACTCAAAGACACTCAGACACCCAAAGACACTCAGCCACTCACCTTCCTCTACATCACTGTCAATGGCCGTAGTGGACGATACTTCTTGTGTGTCTCCATTCATCTGTTCCTCCTCTCCTCCCTCTGCTACGGGCACTGCTCCTCCTCCTCCTCCTCCTCCTACACCTCCTCCACCGCCTCCTCCACCACCTCCTCCTCTTCCATCTCCACCTCCATCATCGCCGCCACCTCCATCCCCTCCTCCCTCCTCGCAAACTTCCTCTGAAAAAGATAAGAATGGGTTGTTAGGTTTCAGTGTTAATGGAAACTACTGCTGAAAATACTACTACTGCTGCTACTGCTACTACTACTACTACTACTACTACTACTACTACTACTACTGCTACTACTACTACTACTATACTACTACTACTACTACTACTACTGCTGCTGCTAATGATAAATGAATAAATACAAAAATTAATGTAAAAAATCCCATAGTTGGTATCATTCTTCCTTTGTCGGTTTTGTCAACCCCTTCACGCCCAGACTTTCCTTTACTATAAAAAAAAGTCTGTTGTTAGCCATAAAATTACAAAAAAAAGCCTTAATATACCAAATTAGCTAGTGGACAAGATAAGATAAGATACTTTGATCCTATCTAGACACTTTGCAAGTACCAACTACAAGGTTATTGATTATACAAAGCGCCACCACGCCAGGACGAACTTGGTGGACTCGAACCGCTGACCGAATGCGCAGGGACGCTACACACGCAAGACAACAGCTCGACCAACCGAGCCATCCTGACGGGTAGCTAGTGGACAAGGATACTAAACAGGTCATATCTATAAAACATTGCTTATGTTCATTAAAATTGTCTAATGGCTCCCAAATTACAATGGAAATAACGTTCTGGGCCTCAAGGGGTTAATTAAAGCACATAGAATATAAGCACCTCACCAATGTGCCCGGAGTATATATCAGGCGCCTAGAATTGAAACGGCACAAGCGCCACTTTTAAAACACTGAGAAAAACGCGCTTAAAGTATAATCTAAGAAAATTTTACTTTATTTACTTTGAAAACACTTTAGGTGCATTTTTTTCATTGATAAAAAGTGGCGCTTGTGCCGTTTCATATCTAGATTTTCTTAAGATTAAACTTTAAGCGAGTTTTTCTCAGTTTTTTAAAAGTGGCGCTTGTGTCGTTTCATATCTAGATTTTCTTAGATTAAACTTTAAGCGCATTTTTCTCAGTTTTTTAAAAGTGGCGCTTGTGTCGTTTCATATCTAGATTTTCTTAGATTAAACTTTAAGCGTGTTTTTCTGTGTTTTTTAAAAGTGGCGCTTGTGTCGTTTCAATTCTAGGCGCCTGATATGTAGTTTATTAAGACAGTGATGTCAAATAAAGTGTGTGGAAGGAAGTGTTTGATTCTCAGGTTTGACGGGTACAAGTTGCAATGTGAGCAAGCAAACCGTGGCAATAACAACATTAGAAAATAAGGAAGCTACAAGAGGCTGTGAGACCTACACGAGGTAGTTCCTGTTACTTAACACTACCTACATCCACCTTTCATCCCCATCATAAAGCTGTCCAGCCTCCTTATGAAGAGCCTCATTGACTCTGCACTGACAACCTGACAACTGAGACCATGCCAATCATTCACCACCCTATTTGTGAACCAGTTTTTCCCTATTTCTTTTCTAAATCTTCGCTTTTCCAGCTTGAATCCGTTGCTTCTTGTGCTACCCTGACTAGCCACTCACACAGACAACACATGAGAACATGAGAAAATAAGGAAGCTACAAGAGGCCGCGAGACCTACACGAGGTAGTTCCTGTTACTTAACACTACCTACATCCACCTTTCATCCCCATCCATGAATATATCCAGCCTCCCTTTAAAGCTCCCTAATGACTCCGCACTAACTACCTGTCTACTGAGTCCATGCCAATCATTCACCAACATATTTGTGAACCAGTTTCTCCCTATTTCCTTATTAAATCTACGCTTTTCCAGCTTGAATCCGTGACTTCTTGTTCTACCCTGGTTACTAGCCGTAAGAACTTTTCCTCTCTCCTTTATTGCATCCCTTTATCCACTTAAACACTTGTATCAGATCGCCCCTTATATGATAGCTGATCTTACTTATGACACTTATAACACAGGAAGCCATCGGTAGACAATATCACTAGTCAGGACATTAGGGAGTCTCAGTATATGGCTAGTAACCCTTCACGTCCAGATCTTTCCTTGGCTATAAAAAATTCTCTGCAGTAAGCCATAAAATAACGAAAAGTAACTTAATATACCAAATTAGTTAGTGGACAAGGATACTAAACAGGTCATATCTATAAAATATTGCTTATAGTCACTAAAAATTGTCTAATGGCACCCAAATTACAATGAAAATTACGTCCTGGGTCTCAAGGGGTTAAAACGAAATCCCTTTACCGCCAATAACACTAGAGTCATTAGGTGAATTTTACGAGTACCTGTGGGACTTCTACATCACTTTAACACCACATAGTGTCTGCTCTATTCTTGCTGATCTCTAAACCTCTATCTATTAGAACACACACACACACACACATACAAGCACACACACACACATACAAACACACACACACACACACACACACACACACACACATACAAACACACACACACATACAAGCACACACACACACATACAAACACACACACACACACACATACAAACACACACACACATACAAACACACACACACATACATACAAACACACACACAAACACACACACATACAAACACACACACATACAAACACACACATACATACAAACACACACATACATACAAACACACACATACATACAAACACACACATACAAACACACACAC
>JACEEZ010023001.1:0-47500 GCA_016584305.1 Chionoecetes opilio | reverse complement strand
CTATGATAAAATACAGCTGACATTTAGAAGAAGCGTAGTATTCCCTTCTCCTGGTTAAAAGGATGCCTGTGTTTACCTGATAATAGGGTTAACTGATAAAATACAGCTGACATTTAGAAGAAGCATAGTATTCCCTTCTGGTTAAAATGATGCCTGTGTTTACCTGTTAATAGGGTTAACTATGATAAAATACAGCTGACATTTAGAAGAAGCGTAGTATTCCCTTCTGGTTAAAATGATGCCTATGTTTACCTGATAATAGGGTTAACTGATAAAATACAGCTGACATTTAGAAGAAGCGTAGTATTCCCTTCTCCTGGTTAAAAGGATGCCTATGTTTACCTGATAATAGGGTTAACTATGATAAAATACAGCTGACATTTAGAAGAAGCGTAGTATTCCCTTCTCCTGGTTAAAAGGATGCCTGTGTTTACCTGATAATAGGGTTAACTATGATAAAATACAGCTGACATTTAGAAGGAAGCGTAGTATTCTCCTTTCCTGGTTAAAATGATGCCTGTGCTTACCGTTAATAGGGTTAACTATGATAAAATATAGCTGACATTTAGAAGAAGCGTAGTATTCCTTCTCCTGGTTAAAATGATGCCGTGTTTACCTGTTAATAGGGTTAACTATGATAAAATACAACTGAACATTTAGAAGAGTGTAGTATTCCCTTCTGGTTAAAATGATGCTGTGTTTACCTGATAATAGGGTTAACTATGATAAAATACAGCTGACATTTAGAAGAAGCGTAGTATTACCCTTCTGGTTAAAATGATGCCTATGTTGTACCTGCTAAGATGGTTAACTATGATAAACATACAATTGAAATTAAGAAGCAGCATAGTATTCCCTTCTCCTGGTTAAAATGATGCCTGTGTTTACCTGATAATAGGGTTAACTATGATAAAATACAGCTGACATTTAGAAGAAGCGTAGTATTCCCTTCTCCTGGTTAAAATGATGCCTGTGTTTACCTGATAATATGGTTAACAATGATAAAATACAACTGAAATTTAGAAGAAGCGTAGTATTCCCTTCTCCTGGTTAAAATGATGCCTGTGTTTACCTGATAATATGGTTAACTATGATAAAATACAATTGAAATTAAGAAGCAGCATAGTATTCCCTTCTCCTGGTTAAAATGATGCCTATGTTTACCTGATAATAGGGTTAACTATGATAAAATACAGCTGACATTTAGAAGAAGCGTAGTATTCCCTTCTGGTTAAAATGATGCCTATGTTTACCTGATAATAGGGTTAACTGATAAAATACAACTTAAATTTAGAAGAAGCGTAGTATTCCCTTCTCCTGGTTAAAATGATGCCTGTGTTTACCTGATAGTAGGGTTAACTGATAAAATACAACTTAAATTTAGAAGAAGCATAGTATTCCCTTCTCCTGGCATCAAATAGCAGTCAGTAAGCAGCAAGGAGTCAGGATTTTTTGCTTCGTTAAATAAAACAGCCTCTAGTTTCCACCTGCTGCGTTCCAAACATTTCTCCACACTATCACTTCATCACTACTTCCATGGTGTTCAGCACAATGCATCACACCAATCTCAACACTATAGTCTATTTTATTTATTAGGGTCAAAATGCAGTCAGGAAGCCACGCCCCCTGCCTGCCCCTCTATGCTACGGGGCAGCTGATTGGTGCATTCCTCGTATCATCACTACCAATCACAATATCTTCACTACTTAACAGCGGCGTGACCACTGGACAGAGCAATCTTCACTACAGAGGGTGACAAAATCAAAACACCCTCTGTAGTGAAGATTGCTGTCCAGTGGTCACGCGCTGTTAAGTAGTGAAGATATTGTGATTGGTAGTGATGATACGAGGAATGCACCAATCAGCTGCCCCGTAGCATAGAAGGGCAGGCAGGGGGCGTGGCTTCCTGACTGCATTTTCACCCTAATACAAAAAATAGACTATAACTGTGCCCAGCCCTGCTAACAAGCCGTACTTTATGCATGAAGCTTTGCGACATACACATGTGGTTTAGATATAAGGAAAGAGTGGAGGCAAGAGTACCCAAAGGGGATTTTTGTAGAAGAATGTCTATAGGGGAGAGCGGGGCAGGTTGCATCATTGCCTCTAACTCGCATGTTATCACACGTACATCGTCTTAATACTACTACTACTACTACTACTACTACTACTACTACTACTACTACTACTACTACTACAACTACAATAATAATAATAATAAAAAAAGTTAATGTGAGTTAGAGGCAATGATGCAACCTACCCTCGATGCAACCTGCCCCGCTCTCCCCTACAATGCTACGAGTAAAATGTTCCTTTGTTACCTAATGCACAGGGAGGTCATCTAAGTGTTGATTTTGGAGTGGAAAAACTACACACTATTATATGATGGGAAATATGATTATTCCACACTGTTGACTATTTCATTTAATATAGTCAAAATACACTAAGGCGCCCACGCCCCTTGCCTCCCCCTTGTCTACGGGGCCGCTGATTGGTGCACTCAATGCTCAACATGTCCACTAACTCATTTCGTACAGGTTGAAGTTCCCATCGGCACCAAGACTCGCAAACCCAAACTCGGTATGGTTCCGGATTCCAAAACCGGCAGAACACCAACCCGGCGTATTGCCGGGTTCGCGCTGGGCCACCCACTAGCCGCTTGGTTTTCCCGCGATTTGTTGGTCGTATGTTCAGTGTGTTGTGACTGTAGAGTTGTTACACTGTTTTTGTATTTAAGGTCTGTTATTGTATTAGTGCTCCCAAAATTTCCAGGAACACCTACTGGTCAGTGAATTTTTTTCATGTGATTTTCATGCTTTTTTTCCCTTAATATCCACGTTCTAAATCGGAAAATTCCATTACTCGGCTCGGCCTGGTCCCAGGTTGCCGGGGTTTGGGACTTAACCTGTATATCATAAGTTACTTTTCGTAATTTTATGGCTAACAACATAATTTTTTATAGTAAAGGAAATATCAGGGCGTGAAGGGGTGGGTTAACGATAATGCAGGAAGTAATTTGGCCGAAAAGCAATCATCTCGCATTAATAAAGACACAAAGATCTATCCGGACATAGAGCACCGCCATACTTTTGTGGTTTGTGGTCTTACCCTTCACGCCCAGATCTTTCCTTGGCTATAAAAAATTGTATGTTGTCGAACCATAAAATAACGAAAAGTAGCTTAATATACCAGATTAGCTAGTCAACAAGGGTACTACACAGGTCATAGCTATAAATTATTGCTTACATTCACTAAAAATTGTCTAGTAGTACCCAGATTACAATGGCAATTACGTTCTGGGCCTCAAGGGGTTATCACACCACTGCCTACTGCACCAACCTTAGTCTGAATGACCATGTGTCAGGTCCCAAGGCACCACATACCTGATCCCAATGCCCCCCTCCTTATGGTCCCAATGCCCCCCTCCTTATGGTCCCAATGCACCCCTCCTTATGGTCCCAATGCACCCCTCCTTATGGTCCCAATGCCCCCTCTTTATGGTCCCAATGCCCCCCTCATGGTCCCAATGCCCCCTCCTTATGGTCCCAATGCCCCCTCCTTATGGTCCCAATGCCCCCCTCCTTATGGTCCCAATGCCCCCCTCCTGATGGTCCCAATGCACCCCCTCCTTATGGTCCCAATGCCCCCCTCCTTATGGTCCCAATGCCCCCCTCCTTATGGTCCCAATGCACCCCTCCTTATGGTCCCAATGCACCCCTCCTTATGGTCCCAATGCACCCCTCCTTATGGTCCCAATGCACCCCTCCTTATGGTCCCAATGCCCCCCTCCTTATGGTCCCAATGCACCCCTCCTTATGGTCCCGAATGCCATGCCCCCTCCTTATGGTCCCAATGCCCCCCTCCTTATGGTCCCAATGCCCCCCTCCTTATGGTCCCAATGCACCCCTCCTTATGGTCCCAATGCCCCCCTCCTTATGGTCCCAATGCCCCCCTCTTATGGTCCCAATGCCCCCTCCTATGGTCCCAATGCCCCCTCTTATGGTCCCAATGTCCCCCTCCTTTATGGTCCCAATTGCACCCCTCCTTATGGTCCCAATGCCCCCCTCCTTATGGTCCCAATGCCCCCCTCCTTATGGTCCCAATGCACCCTCCTTATGGTCCCAATGCCCCCCCCTTATGGTCCCAATGCACCCCTCCTTATGGTCCCAATGCCCCCCTCTTTATGGTCCCAATGCCCCCTCCTTATGGTCCCAATGCCACCCCTCCTTATGGTCCCAATGCACCCCTCCTTATGGCCCAATGCCCCCCTCCTTATGGTCCCAATGCCCCCCTCCTTATGGTCCCAATGCCCCCCTCCTTATGGTCCCAATGCACCCCTCTTTATGGTCCCAATGCCACCCTCCTTATGGTCCCAATGCCCCCCTCTTTATGGTCCCAATGCCCCCTCCTTATGGTCCCAATGCCCCCCTCCTTATGGTCCCAATGCCCCCTCCTTATGGTCCCAATGCACCCCCTCTTATGGTCCCAATGCACCCCTCTTATGGTCCCCAATGCAAACCCCTCCTTATGGTCCCAATGCACCCCTCCTTATGGTCCCAATGCCCCCTCCCTTATGGTCCCAATGCCCCCTCCTTATGGTCCCAATGCCCCCTCCTTTATGGTCCCAATGCCCCCCTCCTTATGGTCCCAATGCACCCCTCCTTATGGTCCCAATGCACCCCTCTTTATGGTCCCAATGCCCCCCTCCTTATGGTCCCAATGCACCCTCCTTATGGTCCCAAGCCCCATGGCCCAATGCCCCCTCTTATGGTCCCAATGCCCCCTCCTTATGGTCCCAATGCACCCCTCTTATGGTCCCAATGCCCCTCGTCCACTTATGGTCCCAATGCCCCCCCTCTATGGTCCCAATGCACCCCTCTTTATGGTCCCAATGCCCCCCTCCTTATGGTCCCAATGCACCCCTCCTTATGGTCCCAATGCCCCCCACCGCCCCTTTATGGTCCCAATGCCCCCCTCTTTATGGTCCCAATGCCCCCCTCCTTATGGTCCCAATGCACCCCTCCTTATGGTCCCAATGCCCCCTCCTTATGGTCCCAATGCACCCCTCCTTATGGTCCCAATGCACCCCTCCTTATGGTCCCAATGCACCCCTCCTTATGGTCCCAATGCACCCCTCCTTATGGTCCCAATGCACCCCTCCTTATGGTCCCAATGCCCCCTCCTTATGGTCCCAATGCACCCCTCCTTATGGTCCCAATGCCCCCCTCTTTATGGTCCCAATGCCCCCTCCTTATGGTCCCAATGCACCCCTCCTTATGGTCCCAATGCCCCCCTCCTTATGGTCCCAATGCCCCCTCCTTTATGGTCCCAATGCACCCCTCCTTATGGTCCCAATGCCCCCTCCTTATGGTCCCAATGCCCCCCTCCTTATGGTCCCAATGCACCCCTCCTTATGGTCCCAATGCACCCCCTCCTTATGGTCCCAATGCCCCCCTCCTTATGGTCCCAATGCACCCTCCTTATGGTCCCAATGCCCCCTCATGGTCCAATGCACCCTCCTTATGGTCCCAATGCACCCCTCCTTATGGTCCCAATGCACCCCTCCTTATGGTCCCAATGCACCCCTCCTTATGGTCCCAATGCACCCCTCCTTATGGTCCCAAGCACCCCTCCTTATGGTCCCAATGCACACCTCCTTATGGTCCCAATGCACCCCTCCTTATGGTCCCAATGCACCCCTCTTATGGTCCCAAATGCCCAACCCTCCTTATGGTCCCAATGCACCCTCCTTATGGTCCCAATGCACCCTCTTTATGGTCCCAATGCACCCCTCCTTATGGTCCAAATGCACCCCTCCTTATGGTCCCAATGCACCCCTTATGGTCCCAATTGCACCCCTCCTTATGGTCCAATGCACCCTCTTATGGTCCAATGCACCCTCCTTATGGTCCAATGCCCCCTCCTTATGGTCCAATGACCCTCCTTATGTGTCCAATGCACCTACTTCTTATGGTCCCAATGCACCCCTCTTATGGTCCAATGCCCCCCTCTTATAGTCCCAATGCCCTCCTTATGGTCCAATGCCCCTCCTTATGGTCCCAATGACCCTCCTTATGGTCCAATGCACCCACTCTTTATGGTCTCAATGCCCCATTTATGGTCCCAATGCCCCCCTCTTATGGTCCAATGCCCCTCTTATGGTCCCAATGCACCCCTCCTTATGGTCAGACACCTTCTTATGGTCTGCCCTCCTTATGTCAAATGCCCCTTCCTATGGTAATCCTCTTATGTTCCAATGAGATCTTTATGGTCAAGACCCTCTTTAGGTCAATGCTCTTATGGTTCAAGACACTCCTTATTGGTCAATGCCCTTTTATGGTCCCAATACCTCCTTATTGGTTCATGCTGTTTATGAGAAATTTTGTCAATGTCTATGGTCTATGCTCAGGTAATGTATTTAAGAGTTGGTATTCTAATTGTTGGGGAGAAGGTTTGGTCTATGGTGAGTTTGTTACGCAGTAGGAGAATTTGCATTTGGTCTATCATGATTTTGGGGTACAGGAAGTATGTTGAGCTTCAGGTTTAATGGGTAGAAATGTTATTATGTCTATAACCTGGGTTTATTGAGAAATCATGAATAGTTTTGTTGGTCTATCTATGGTTTGTTGGGTCAAAAGTTTGTGTTGGGGTCTATTTTTGTTGGGGAGAGTTTGGTTGGTCTGGCGGGGTGTTGGGTAAGGTAAAGGGTTTGTTTGGGTCTATATGCTGGGTTGTGGTTCATTCAGGAAGGTTGTTGTAGATATGGTGGTTTTTGGGTTGCAGGAATCTTATTGGTGGGTTTTGGGTCAGGAAGGTTTGTGTTGGGTCTATGGCGTGGGTTTGTTGGGGTCAGGAAAGGTTTGTGTTGGGTCTATGGCGTGGGTTGTTGGGGTCAGAAGGGTTTGTGTTGGTCTATGGTGGGGTTTGTTGGGTCAGGAAGGGTTTGTGTTGGGTCTATGGCGTGGGTTGTTGGGTCAGAGAAGGGTTGTGTAGGTCTATGCGTGGGTTTTGGGGTCAGTTGGTTTGTGTTGGGTTATGGCGTGGTTGTTGGGAGCAGGAAGGGTTTGTAATGGTCATATGGCAGGGTTTGTGGGGTCAGGAAAAGTTGTGTGGCTTATGGCGTTTAGGGTTGTTGGGTCAGGAAGGGTTTTGTTGGGTACTATGGCTAGGGTTGTGGTCAGAAGGCGTTAGCTTGGTATGGATGAAAAAATTTGTTGGGGTCAGGAAAAGGGTTTTGGGTCTAATATGTGGGATTTGTTGCGAGTCAGAGGGTCGTGTTGGGTCTATGGTGTGAGTGTTGGGGTCAGGAAGGGTTTGTCGTTGGGTCTATGGCGGTTTGTTGGGTCAGGAAGGGTTTGGTTGGGTCTATGCGCCGTGGGTTTGTTGGGGTCAGGAAAGTTTGTGTTGGTCAGGCGTGGTTTTGGGGTCAGGAAGGGTGTGTGGGTCCATGCGTGGTTTTGGGGTCAGGAAGGGTTTGTGTTGGGTAATATGGGTGGTTTGATGGGGTCAGGAAAGGTTGTGTTGGGTCTATGAGTGGTTTGTTGGTCAGGAAGGGTTTGTGTTGGGTCTATGGCGTGGGTTTGTTGGGGTCAGGAAAGGTTTGTGTTGGGTCTATGGCGTGGGTTTGTTGGGGTCAGGAAGGGTTTGTGTTGGGTCTATGGTGTGGGTTTGTTGGGGTCAGGAAAGGTTTGTGTTGGGTCTATGGCGTGGGTTTGTTGGGGTCAGGAAGGGTTTGTGTTGGGTCTATGGCGTGGGTTTGTTGGGGTCAGGAAAGGTTTGTGGATCCTGTGTGATTGTTTTCCTATGTAAATGACCTGACTGCAAAGTGATTCAGTGCCCTATTGAGTGCTTGCAATTGTAGGGTTAAGGAAAGAATATTTTGTACTGCGTCTGTTGATAACCCCTTCAGGCCCAGATCTTTCCTTGGCTATAAAAAATTGTCTGTTGTTAGCCATAAAATTACAAAAAGTAACTTAATATACCAAAATATTTAGTGGACAAGGATACTGAACAGGTCATATCTATTAAATAATGCTTATAATCACTAGAAATCGTCTATTGGTACCCAAATTACAATGGAAATTATGTTCTGGGTCTCAAGGGGTCAAATTCTCGCTCACCACTTTAGCGTGCAATTATTATTATTATTATTTCTTTGTTTAATCCCCAGGTGTCCGAAGTATTGCTTGGCTGTCTGAAATTAGCCGCCACTGAAGTCTACAATCATCAATCATGTGTAAGGCAAAGATTATGAGTGTCCGAAATTAGCCACAGTAAATATGCAGTTTCAGACAATACTCGCAGATCCCTTGCCATGCACCATTAGACTAGCAAAATATCCTAATCAAAACCTGACTTATGCTCGTATTCGTAATCACATACCATGATTGCTCGTGGTAATTGCTATGATTTTGTTCCATTTCTACTCAGTCAAAATTATTCACTTGATCTTGTAGCTGCCATGGAAAGTACTAGAGTAATCATACAGTACTCCTATTGCAATCACAACAGAGATCTTGTAGCTGCCATGGAAAGTACCAGAGCAATCCTACAGTACTCCTATTGCAATCACAACATAGATCTTGTAGCTGCCATGGAAAGTACTAGAGCAATCCTACAGTACTCCTATTGCAATCACAACAGAGATCTTGTAGCTGCCATGGAAAGTACTAGAGCAATCCTACAGTACTCCTATTGCAATCACAACAGAGATCTTGTAGCTGCCATGGAAAGTACCAGAGCAATCCTACAGTACTCCTATTGCAATCACAACAGAGATCTTGTAGCTGCCATGGAAAGTACCAGAGCAATCATACAGTACTCCTATTGCAATCACAACAGAGATCTTGTAGCTGCCATGGAAAGTACTAGAGCAATCCTACAGTACTCCTATTGCAATCACAACAGAGATCTTGTAGCTGCCATGGAAAGTACTAGAGCAATCCTACAGTACTCCTATTGCAATCACAACAGAGATCTTGTAGCTGCCATGGAAAGTACCAGAGCAATCCTACAGTACTCCTATTGCAATCACAACAGAGATCTTGTAGCTGCCATGGAAAGTACTAGAGCAATCCTACAGTACTCCTATTGCAATCACAACAGAGATCTTGTAGCTGCCATGGAAAGTACTAGAGCAATCCTACAGTACTCCTATTGCAATCACAACAGAGATCTTGTAGCTGCCATGGAAAGTACTAGAGCAATCCTACAGTATCCTATTGCAATCACAACAGAGATCTTGTAGCTGCCATGGAAAGTACTAGAGCAATCCTACAGTACTCCTATTGCAATCACAACAGAGATCTTGTAGCTGCCATGGAAAGTACTAGAGCAATCCTACAGTACTCCTATTGCAATCACAACAGAGATCTTGTAGCTGCCATGGAAAGTACTAGAGCAATCCTACAGTACTCCTATTGCAATCACAACAGAGATCTTGTAGCTGCCATGGAAAGTACCAGAGCAATCCTACAGTACTCCTATTGCAATCACAACAGAGATCTTGTAGCTGCCATGGAAAGTACTAGAGCAATCCTACAGTACTCCTATTGCAATCACAACAGAGATCTTGTAGCTGCCATGGAAAGTACTAGAGCAATCCTACAGTACTCCTATTGCAATCACAACAGAGATCTTGTAGCTGCCATGGAAAGTACCAGAGCAATCCTACAGTACTCCTATTGCAATCACAACAGAGATCTTGTAGCTGCCATGGAAAGTACTAGAGCAATCCTACAGTACTCCTATTGCAAGCACAACAGAGCTGGCATGACATATTGATTTAATTAGGACAAAACAAAGTGAACAATGACCACGTACAATGATGGTATGTGACTACGAATACGGGCATTAAACCTAACCTATTGTTATTGCTGATGTATAGTAATTTCTAATGTTATCACTGATTTCCCATAGATAGTTTTGGGTCAGAAATACTCCATGATAATACATAATTGACACCTAACCTAAACATGCAGAATGCTTCGAGCCACAGATCACATAGTGTCAAACGTTGCATAAATAGCTACATCTAATTTCAAATCTGGGGCTGAGAACAAGAAAGGCCAATGTCACAAATCTATGTTTTGAGAAAAATGCGTTTGAAATATTGCATCAGGTAATAACAGCAGATGAAAGATTTTTTTCCAGTAATTACTTAAGATTATAAGCTATCATGTCTTGCAATGATAGATACATATATTCCCAGATCGGTGGTGGACTTATCTAAAATTAGCCATTTTTTGACATTGGCCCTTCTAGTTCTCAGTCCTAGAAATAATATCAGCCATTGAAATTAAAGTTAAAAAATTAGCCATTTTTTGACATTGACCCTTCTAGTTCTCAGCCCTAGAAATAATATCAGCCATTGAAATTAAAGTTAAAAAATTAGCCATTTTTTGACATTGGCCCTTTAGTTCTCAGCCTAGAAAATATCAGCCATTGAAATTAAAGTTAAAAAATTAGCCATTTTTTGACATTGGCCCTTCTAGTTCTCAGTCCTAGAAATAATATCAGCCATTGAAATTAAAGTTAAAAAATTTGCCATTTTTTGACATTGGCCCTTCTAGTTCTCAGTCCTAGAAATAATATCAGCCATTGAAATTAAAGTTAGAAGCCACGAACCCAATTGTATGAAAATCAATCAAAATAACGACCTCATAAAAATAAGTGGGATGCAGACCAAAACTTGCAAAAATCTACCCTGAAAAAATGGGGTAAATAAAAAGAGGGCTGGGATCTCACTGCTGGCCTGAACACGCTGGGGTAATATATCATTTCAGCTCCAACATGTAGTGGAGATATCATTAACATCTTCTGGAAACCAAGAATTTAATCATTTTCACCGGAAACCAGTAAAAAAGTAGAGGAGAGTAGGTTGCATCATTGCCTCTAACTCACATGTTATCACACGTACATCGTCTTAATACTACTACTACTACTACTACTACTACTACTACTACTACTACTACTACTACTACTACTACTACTACTACTACTACTACAATAAACTACTACTACTACTACTACTACTACTACTACTACTACTACTACTACTACTACTACTATAAACTACTACAACTACAACAATAATAATAATAAAAAAAGTTAATGCGAGTTAGAGGCAATGATGCAACCGACCCTCGATGCAACCTGCCCCGCTCTCCCCTATCCATCAGCATTGGCCGTGAGGCGGAGAGAAGGGCGCCGCACACCCTTACATTCACTTACCTATTATTATCTTATTTGTCAAGTGTTCCTATTTCCTACAACTCAATATACGTATCTATTAAAGTAATCGTCCAGACCATTTCATCATTCCTGATTTAATGCAATCAAAGCATAGCCATTAACGAGTATATCAACAACACGTCGTCACTTTTTGTATCCAGTCAGCCGTTTTTAAATAATCCGCAATCAAAATCTGCAAATTCCCCGAGTTTTCAAAACGCTCTCAAGGTTTGCAGACGCTCAGGCTCGGTGACGTACCATCAGGGAGGCTCATCTTCCCGCGCTGATCAGAGAGGCACGTAAACACAGAGATAAATATAGTACTTGAAGATATTTGGGTGTTTCGGATAGATTTTTTTTGCTATATGCCACATGCATGCATCCTTTATGGGTGCAGCAAGACAGCTGTGCCTTTCCAGAAAAGTTTGCACACGGAAAGGAGTGGCGTGTGTAGGGTGATACACGCCTATAGTGTGTTGGGGCGAGCAGTTGTGTTGAGAAACGGCGCCCCCCAGTAAGACTGACTCAGTCCAACACTATACCAGACCAGGTGGCCCTGTTAGACAGGGACGCTAGGACTGGCAGCAGCGGTGGACCACCACGACTGTGAGGCTTTGCCTCTTAACAAGACCAAGTAAACCAGTTGTGGAGTGGGCGTGCCCTGTGGTGAGAGACCCTGTCTTGGTGTGGCTGTCACACTTTCTGCCTTCCCGCCCGCATATTTTCCAACTCTATGCTGTAGTTAATGCTAGTATGTGGTTTCCGAGTAATGAAGTTTGACTGTAGCTCCAAAACTAACCATAGGATTTTCTCGAAAGTACCTTCATTGTGATTCCCACACACACATGGTTTAATCTTATTTACCAATCCATGTTTTGGAGAAGTGCCAGGTCCTCCTGCTGAACCTCAGGCTCTGCTAACACCTGTTCATCCACCTCGTACTCGGGCTCAAACATAGGATTCCATGACAATCTGAGGTTCGTTTTCCTCATAGTATACGCGACCAGCGTCATTTCTTTCGGTGTCAGATTGAGCATCGTTCTCTAGACGTCACAGCGACAGATTCACTGTCTGACACCGAAGTACAATCGCTCATCATAACATTTGCCGACAGGTGTCAGACAGTGTCTGCGGGCGTCCCTGTTCTGGCGTCATCAATAACAATCATAGCCCTGTTGGAGGGAAGATTTTTTTTTTCGCGCGCTTTTTACAAAAGTCGTGTTTTTACGGAAATAAGGCCTGGAAATCAATTATTTTTGGTGGATTAGGTGTTTTGAATGTACATTCAACATAATTCGGCAAAAAAAAATTGGGTTTGGACGATTACTTTAACCCCTTCACGCCCAGGTCTTTCCTTGGCTATGTAAAATTGTCTGTAGTTAGCCATAAAATTACGAAAAGTAACTTAATATAGTACGAAATCAGTTAGTGGTCAAGGAGTTTGCAGGCCAACTCGGCCCATGACTAAGTCGGCCCACTCATACCAACTTGGCCCATTGTGTGTACCAACTCGGCCCATTGTGTGTACCAACTCGGCCCATTGTGTGTACCAACTCGGCCCGAAAACACTTGCTAAGACAAGAAATATATTTATTATTTTCATACGCAGTAATTTTTGTACTGATAGAAAACATGTGCTAAAGCTTATGAAACATATATTTATTTCATGATTGTTGCCAACTGTAACCTGTTTATTTTTCACTAAACTTGAGGACAAGCATGGAATGCGAGATCAAAGTAGCGAAACTTAACATTTGTATTTTTGTTGATTTGAACGTTCAATCAAGAAGTTCAAAAGTTGTTTGGTGAGTTGAATGAGAGATCGAAGCATGCATCTAAAATGGTCCGTTGGCGGGCCTAGCTGGTATTCGAAAATGGTCAGAGTTGGTTCACCAGGTGAGCCGAGTTGGATATCGTAAATGGGCGAGTTGGGAATGGGCCGAGTTGGACCTACACCGTCAAGGATACTAAACAGGTCATAGCTATAAATATTGCTTTCATTAAAAATTGTCCAATGGAAATTACATTCTAGGTATCTAGGGGTTAAGCTTTTAGCCGAGTTTCTGTAAATCTAACGTAACCTAACCTGACCGTTACCTAAACTAACAGTAACCTAACCTAACTATTACCGTCGGCGCGTTCCCGGTTTATATCGGGGATGAGAATTCCGGTAGACGAAAGTACCATTACCTTGTCAGCGCAACCAAAATTTAAGCGAAAAAAATAGACGAAAGTACCATTACCTTGTCAGCGCAACCAAAATTTAAGCGAAAAAAATAATGCCATCAAAATATTAGCGGAATGCCAAGAAACCAAAAGTTACCAAAATCTATCCAAAATTATAGTGTCATCGAAAGTTAAGCAATATGTCGCAAAAACAAAATTTGGTAAATATTCCGCAGAAGTTGGCGGCGGCACCAGTCAGCCAGGCCAGCCAGGCAATCGCACACTATCAGATTCGCATATTTAACCTAAATAACTCTTACTCTAATACTACCTACAGTAATGAAAGAAAGAAAAGTGTGAGGCTACAACAACCTTACCTAGAGGAGGAAGAGGCTACAACAACCTTACCTAGAGGAGGAAGAGGCTACAACAACCTTACCTAGAGGAGGAAGAGGCTATAGTGGGGGAGTATTTGTTCGGAGAGGGGAATGTGGAAGAAGCAAAAAGAACAATCAACAGTTTTTGGATGACCAGAGAAAATAAGAAGAAAGAAAAAGAAAGAAACTAATAAGATAGAATAAGAGAAGAAAACTAATTAAAGAACCAGACAGCAAGAAGAAACACGTCAGGGAGTGCCGGTAAAAAAGGCCTGACTCCCGACCCACAACTGAACTGAACTGATAACTAAATAAAATCAATACAAAAACTAACCCAAACTTATCCTAAACCTAACCTGACCTAAACCAAACCTAACGAGGACCGAAGAGGACAGACGCTATTTGCCTTCCTGAACACCCGAGGATGGAATGAAGGGAAGTGGAGAATCTTGTTGCATGAGTCGAAATTATATGATGTAGTTGGAGTAGGAGAAACAGGATGGCATGATCAGATAAAATGGCAGGAAGGTGGATGGTTAGGCATAGGAAGAGGAAGGAAAACAGGTGAGAAGAAGGGAGGAGGTGTTGGGGTTCTTGTGAGGGAGAAGGCAGGAAGGGAGATATCAGAGGTACACCTGCAGAAGGAAATAATAGATAAGCTAGGATACAACAAGGGAGACATAATCACAGTCAGGATCACAGAAGGGAAGGAAGAATGGTGGGTGACAGTGGTGTACATGGGTGTTGAAGGTGTTGTAAACCGGGCAGAAAACAGAAAACTTTATGAAGCACTAATGGAAATAAGCAGGAGAGTTGGAAAAAGAAAATGGATACTGATGGGAGATTTCAATGGGCACCTAGGTCTAAATAGTGCACCAGTAAACATCAACGGACAGATGCTTTTGGATTTTACAGAAAAGGCCAATCTAAAAATTAAGAATTGGGAGTTAGAAGATCCAGTGACGTGGAGAGATAGAGGAGCAGAATCAGCAATAGATTTCATAATAGTAAACACAGAAATAGAGAAAAGTAAGTGCACGATATGGAAGAACGAGGAGATAGATATTTCGGACCACATCATGATAGGAGTGTCGTGTGGAAAAGATAGGTCGAAAGTGCAAGTTGCGAAGACAGAGTGGAGGACTAAATGGAGGATACTAGATGCCGACTGGGGAGTGTACAGCCAAAAACTTGATGAGAAGTTGAGTAGAGAAACTGAGAAGGGTAATAGAACTATGGAAGCGTGGGAGCAGGACGTTAAAACGGTAATGATGCAGGAGGCAAAAAATACTATAGGAGTGAAGAAATACAAGACAGGAGGAACAACTAGACTAAAAGGATGGTGGGATAAAGAGGCAGAACAAGCATTAAGAAACAGGAAAAATGACAATAGAAGGCAGAGAAAATTAAGGAAATTAATAGAAAAAGGAGAACAATATAGACAAGAATGGGAGAGAGCATGGGCTCAATATAAGAATGCAAAAAAAGTAGCACAGATATTAATAAGTAAAAAGATAGCTACATGGGAGGAACAGCAGGCAAAGAAACTAAACAGTTTACCTCGAGGAGAGAGGGAAAAGGAGGGATGGAAAAGATTAAAGAGAAACCTCGGTGGACGAGAGATGAACCCGAAAGTTAAACTGAAAACAGAGGGAAGAGATACAGAGAAGGAGGATGAAATAGAATCAGTAATAGAAGGCTACTGGAGTAAAGTAATTAGAAAGAACATGGTAGTAGAGGGAATGGAAAACATTATGATTTACAGTGACAAGAGAGAAATGGAGGAAACAGTAATTGAGCTTAGAGAGGTAGAAAAGGTAGTGAAAGCTTTGAAGAACGAACGGCAAAGCTGCAGGGACAGATGGACTCATAGGGGAGTTTGTTAAATATAGAGGAGAAAAGGTAAAACAGGCAATATATAACATATGTGACACAGTGCTGGAGCAAGGCTGCGTGCCACAGGACTGGAAAAAGAGCAGAGTGACTCTAATTCACAAAGGAGGAGGAAAAGATAAGGAGGACATAGCCAATTATAGGCCCATAGCCGTTATGAACATACTAGCCAAGGTTTTTGGAATGATTATTAATGAGAAATTGAAATTGTGGATAGAGGAAAACAAGATGTTAGGAGAGGAGCAAAGTGGGTTCAGGAAAGGCAGAGGTGGAATGGGAAATATATTTACACTAAAAGAAATTATAGAAAGAAACAAGCAGCAGAAGAAAGAGCTTGACTTAGTATTTATAGATATTGAAAAGGCGTACCACACAGTAAATAGAGGAAAGTTAATAAGATTACTGAGACACATTGGAGTAGATACAAAGGTGGTGGATGTAATAAACAGCATGTATGAAGGGAACCAAGTGAAATTTACCCTAGGTGACATTACAACTGGCTGGATGGAAAATAATATAGGAGTTAGACAAGGATGTGTCATGTCCCCAACATTATTTAACCTGTATTTAGAGGAACTGATCGTGAGAATCAGGAAGTCAAGTCAAGGAGTAACAATTGGAGGAGAAAAGTTAGGATGCCTGGCCTATGCTGATGATGTAGTATTGATGGCAGAAAGTAAGGATGAAATGGAGGAAATTTTACACATAACAAACACATACGGAATGGAATGGGACCTGAAGTTTAGTGAAAGGAAATGTAAAGTCATGGAGTTTAACAGTGAAGGTAGGAGTCAGTGGGTGCTTCAGAATAATGTCCTAGAAGTAGTAGAAAAGTATATATACCTAGGAATGGAAGTAAACAAGGAAGGGATAGGCGGTGAAAAGCAGAGGAAACTTAATGAAGGCAAGGCAAGGAGGATGACAGGCATGATTATAAATGGTGGTAACAGAGTCATTAATAAATATGAGGTAGGCAGGAGTTTATGGAAGGGGGTGGCTGTACCCCATTGTCTATATGGGTCAGAAGTGACTCAGTACAGGGAAGGAGACATCATGCACTTGGAAAAGACTCAGAACATAGTAGGCAGATGGGGACTAGGAGCTTGTAGGAGCACTGCCGTAGAGGCCATAAGGGGAGACATGGGATGGAGCACCTTCAGGGAAAGGATAATTAAAGGAAAACTGGTGTTCCACAAGAAAATTGAAAGACTTAGTGATGGGCAAAGAAAATATCCCAGGAAAATAGATCAAGTTCCACCTGGAAGAAGGAACTAGAGAGATGGAAAAGGAGAGAAACTGTGGGAGAGGAATGGAACAGGATGGAGATAATAGATATCAAAAAGAAAATTGAGAATAATGGGCTAGTTAAATGGCAGGAAGGAATGGCCAGGAAATCAACGTTGCAGTGGTATAGGTGGAAACAGAAACCAGAGGGGGTGACCTGGCATGTAGGAGACTGGGGGAGTAAGTTACTCTATAAAGCAAGAACAGGCACCTTGGAAGTCAACGGAAGGAACAGGGAACTGGAGAACCAGAATTGTAGCTGCAGGGTAGGAGAGAAAGAAACTGTAGAACATGTCATTGTGGAATGCAACAAGTATAGGAGTCAGAGGGAAAAGCTTATAGCATCAATAGTAATAGTCCTAGGCAGAGAGGAGTGGGACAGGAGACTAGAGCAGAAAGACGGGGCCCTGTGTACGGTGTTAGGGCTGTATGGGGACAGAAAGGAAACTGAAAGTATTGTAAACCTCACCAAAGTGTTCCTAACGCAGTGTTGGGAGATCAGAACACAAAATAGACAATGAATTAGGATGATAATCAAAGGATTGAAAACTGATCAAAATGTCTTTCCCAGGTGAAATAAACAGGGGAAGAGTTAACAAGTCTTGTTAACGAAGGAGACGAAGTGGAAGAGGACCTATGAAGCGATCCTAAGCGACTAAGGTCACAAGAAGAAGAAGAAGAAGAAGAAGAAGAACATAACCTAAGTCTAACCTAACCAAACCTAGCTATTATTACGGTATATAAAAATAAGTTCTATTTTTGGTTTTTGCAAGTGACTACCTAACTACTGCACAATACACGGAGCCGATAATAATAGAAAAAATAAGGGTAAACTGGTACTTTCAGCCAGTAATTAGTAGTAGTAGTTTTGGTATATTGGTACTTTCAACCAGTAATTGAGTACGAGGTCAAAAGTACTCTTGTTCCCATGTATTTTACTGGTCACATTAAAAATGGTGGGAAATGCCTAGTTTTGCAGTTATCCCCCCTCCATAACAACCCTGGGACCCGTCGGGAACGTCCGTCGTTCCGTCGTTTTGTGCGGGGAAAGTGGTAAAGAGTTTTGTACTGATAGTATATTATGTGGATGACGTAAAATATATCCGCTAAACACTCTATGGGATGACGTAAGGCAGAAATGCTTAAAAATATATTAGCGAGTCTACGGGAATTACTAACCTATTCCTCGAAAAATATCAACGGTAAAACTGCAGTTTAATACCATACATGGACATTGGCTATGTAACCTGACACAACTGCCCCCAAGACCCCCCACTAGTTCACTAACATAACCTGTGCCCCAAGACCCCCCACTAGTTCACTAACATAACCTGCCATAACTGCCCCCAAGACCCCCCACTAGTTCACTAACATAACCTGTGCCCCAAGACCCCCCACTAGTTCACTAACATAACCTGAATAACTGCCCCCAAGACCCCCACTAGTTCACTAACATAACCCGTGCCCCAAGACCCCCCACTAGTTCACTAACATAACCTGACATAACTGCCCCCAAGACCCCCCACTAGTTCACTAACATAACCTGTGCCCCAAGACCCCCCACTAGTTCACTAACATAACCTGACATAACTGCCCCCAAGACCCCCCACTAGTTCACTAACATAACCTGTGCCCCAAGACCCCCCACTAGTTCACTAACAAAACCCTGTGCCCAAGACCCCCACTAGTTCACTAACATAACCTGACATAACTGCCCCAAGACCCCCCCACTGGTTCACTAACATAACCTGTGCCCCAAGACCCCCCACTAGTTCCAACTAAATAACCTGACTAACTGCCCCCAAGAACCCCCCACTAGTTCACTAACATAACCTGTGCCCCAAGACCCCCCACTAGTTCACTAACATAACCTGACATAACAATGCCCCAAGACCCCCCACTAGTTCACGTAACATAACCTGTGCCCCAAGACCCCCACTAGTTCACTAACATAACCTGACATAACTGCCCCAAGAGACCCCCACCACTAGTTCACTAACATAACCTGTGCCCCAAGACCCCCCACTAGTTCACTAACATAACCTGTGCCCAAGACCCCCACTAGTTCACTACATAACCTGACATAACTGCCCCCAAGACCCCCACTGTTCACTAACATAACCTGTGCCCCAAGACTCCCCCCACTAGTTCACTAACATAACCTGACATAACTGCCCCCAAGACCCCCACTAGTTCACTAACATAACCTGTGCCCCAAGACCCCACCACTATTCACTAACATAACCTGTGCCCAAGACCCCCCACTAGTCCTAACATAACTGCCCCAAGACCCCCCACTAGTTCACTAACATAACTGTGCCCCAAGACCCCCCACTAGTTCACTAACATAACCTGTTGCCCCAAGACCCCCCACTAGTTCACTAACATAACCTGTGCCCAAGACCCCCACTAGTTCACTAACATAACCTGACATAACTGCCCCCAAGACCCCCACTATTGATTCACTAACATAACCTGACATAACTGCCCCCAAGACCCCCCACTAGTTCAATAACATAACCTGTGCCCCAAGACCCCCCACTAGTTCACTAACATAACCTGCCATAACTGCCCCCAGACCCCCCACTAGTTCACAACATAACCTGTGCCCCAAGACCCCCCACTAGTTCACTAACATAACCTGACATAACTGCCCCCAAGACCCCCCATAGTTCACTAACATAACCTGTGCCCCAAGACCCCCACTAGTTCACTAACATAACCTGACATAACTGCCCCCAAGACCCCCACTAGTTCACTAACATAACCTGTGCCCCCAAGACCCCCCACTAGTTCACTACATAACCTGTGCCCCAAGACCCCCCCACTAGTTCACTAACATAACCTGACATAACTGCCCCAAGACCCCCCACTGGTTCACTAACATAACCTGTGCCCCAAGACCCCCCACTAGTTCACTAACATAACCTGACATAACTGCCCCAAGACCCCCCACTAGTTCACTAACATAACCTGTGCCCCAAGACCCCCCACAGTTCACTAACATAACCTGTGCCCCAAGCCCCCCCACATAGTTCACTACATAACCTGTGCCCCAAGACCCCCCACTAGTTCACTAACATAACCTGTGCCCAAGACCCCCCACTAGTTCACTAACATAACCTGTGCCCCAAGACCCCCACAGTTCACTAACATAACCTGACAAAACTGCCCCCAAAGACCCCCACTGTTCACTAACATAACCTGTGCCCCCAAGACCCCCCACTAGTTCACTAACATAACCTGACATAACTGCCCCCAAGACCCCCACTAGTTCACTAACATAACCTGTGCCCCAAGACCCCCACTAGTTCACTAACATAACCTGTGCCCCAAGACCCCCACTAGTTCACTAACATAACCTGTGCCCCAAGACCCCCCACTAGTTCACTAACATAACCTGACATAACTGCCCCCAAGACCCCCCACTAGTTCACTAACATAACCTGACATAACTGCCCCCAAGACCCCCCACTAGTTCACTAACATAACCTGACATAACTGCCCCCAAGACCCCCCACTGGTTCACTAACATAACCTGTGCCCCAAGACCCCCACTAGTTCACTAACATAACCTGACATAACTGCCCCCAAGACCCCCACTAGTTCACTAACATAACCTGTGCCCCAAGACCCCCCACTAGTTCACTAACATAACCTGTGCCCCAAGACCCCCCACTAGTTCACTAACATAACCTGTGCCCCAAGACCCCCCACTAGTTCACTAACATAACCTGTGCCCCAAGACCCCCCACTAGTTCACTAACATAACCTGTGCCCCAAGACCCCCCACTAGTTCACTAACATAACCTGTGCCCCAAGACCCCCCACTAGTTCACTAACATAACCTGACATAACTGCCCCCAAGACCCCCCACTAGTTCACTAACATAACCTGACATAACTGCCCCCAAGACCCCCCACTAGTTCACTAACATAACCTGACATAACTGCCCCCAAGACCCCACACTAGTTCACTAACATAACCTGACATAACTGCCCCAAGACCCCCCACTAGTTCACTAACATAACCTGACATAACTGCCCCCAAGACCCCCCACTAGTTCACTAAACATAACCTGACATAACTGCCCCCAAGACCCCCCACTAGTTCACTAACATAACCTGACATAACTGCCCCCAAGACCCCCCACTAGTTCACTAACATAACCTGACATAACTGCCCCCAAGACCCCCCACTAGTTCACTAACATAACCTGACATAACTGCCCCCAAGACCCCCCACTAGTTCACTACATAACCTGACATAACTGCCCCCAAGACCCCCCACTAGTTCACTAACATAACCTGGACGTTGGTTGAGTAGCCTAACCTAAAGGGGTGATAACTGTAAAATTATGCCTTTCCGACGATTCTGAATGTGACCATCATTCTTTTCTCATCATAATACATAGGAAAAAAAGAAGACTACATAAGAAGAAAGAAAAAGAAAGAAATTAATAAGATAGAATAAGAGAAGACAACTAATTAAAGACCCAGACAGCAAGAAACAAGTCAGGGAGTGCCGTTGAAAAAGGCCTGACTCCCGACCCACAACTGTACTGAACTGAGGAAAAGAGTAATTTTAACCTCGTACTCAATTACTGGTTGAAACTTGAAAAATACCACAATACCAAAATAAGTTGCAAGGCCTGTGGAGCCCGCCAACTTCTGTGGAATATTAACCCAAAACTTACCTAAAAAAATAGTTTCGGTAAAAGATCAGCGGGATGGAGTGTTGGCATCCCAGGTGAAATAAACAGGGGAAGAGTTGACAAGTTTGTTAACTAAGGAGACGAAGTTGAAGAGGACCTTTGAAGCGATACTAAGCGACAAAGGTCACAAGAAGAAGAGACCCCAATGTAAGAGGCTGCAGTCAGTTCGTACACCAGTAGATTCGTACACCAAAAAAGTTGTTTCGTAGTCTATATGAAACCATAGTCGTTTCGTACACTCATGTCAGAGTTGAACTTGATTACTAGAGTTACGATTCGACACCAGGTATGTACGAAAAAACTCAAAATCAGTGTACGAAACTACTAACAAAACCTGGGTACGAAACAACTTGTGTACGAAACTCCCTGTAACACAAACATACGAACACAAACACGATAACATAAGGAAGCTACAAGAGGCCGGGAGAGCTACACGTGTTGGTTATGTCAAATAAGAAACAAACAAACATTAGAATAGACAGATACGGAGAGGGAGAGAGAGAGAGAGAGAGAGAGAGAGAGAGAGAGAGAGAGAGAGAGAGAGAGAGAGAGAGAGAGAGAGAGAGAGAGAGAGAGAGAGAGAGAGAGAGAGAGAGAGAGAGAGAGAGAGAGATGAGAGAGAGATAAGAGAGACACACAGAGGTATGTACGAAACAACTTAAAATCAGTGTACGTTTGATTGATTTAATGCCAAAAAAAAGGTGAATCAGTGTACGAAACAACTAACACATGGGTACGAAACAACTTATGTGCGAAACTCCCTGTAACTAATGTAAGGGTGGGGGGGAGCTTACCCACCTGTGTGTCAGTGTACGAAACAACTAACAACACATGGGTACGAAACAACTTGTGTACGAAACAACTAACAACACATGGGTACGAAACAACTTATGTACGAAACTCCCTGTAACCAATATAAGAGGAGGGGGGGTTAGCTTACCCTCCTGTGTGTCAGTGTACGAAACAGCTAACACATGGGTACGAAACAACTTGTGTACGAAAGAACTAACAACACATGCGATAAGCAGAAAAGGTCACAAGAAAAAGACACATGGGTACGAAACAACTTATGTACGAAACTCCCTGTAACCAATATAAGAGGGGGGGGGTTAGCTTACCTCCTGTGTGTCAGTGTACGAAACAGCTAACACATGGGTACGAAACAACTAAAAACACATGGGTACGAAACAACTAACAACACATGCGATAATAAGCAGAAAGGGTCACAAGAAGAAAACACATGGGTACGAAACAACTAAAAACACATGGGTACGAAACAACTTGTGTACGAAACAACTTATGTACGAAACTCCCTGTAACCAATAAAAGAGGGGGGGTTTAACTTACCCTCCTGTGTACAAAACAACTAACAACACATGGGTACGAAACAACTAAAAACACATGGGCACGAAACAACTAAAAACACATGGGTACGAAACAACTTATGTACGAAACTCCCAGTAACCAATAAAAGAGGGTGGTGGTTAACTTACCCTCCTGAGTGTCCATGAGTTCGAGGAGGTCCTTGTCTGGGGTGGGCGGGGGGGGCTCGTCCTGCGTGACGTGGTTCATGGTGGTGGTGGTGAGGGGGGGGCGGGGCTGGGGGGGGCTGTGCGGGGGGGCCGAGGGGGGGGCTCCTCCTCCTGCCCCTCCTCCAGAAGCCTTATTGGAACGTTTGCCGGCGCGGTCACGGGTAGCCGGGCAGCCGTTTTTACCCGACAGGTGGGTATGGAGGGCGTGCTTGCTTGCTATCCGCCCAATGTCTGCTGTGCCTCCACCCCCGTCACCAGGGGCAACACCACCACCATACAGACGTTAAACCATACACGCTAATACACACTGTACACCGCCAGGCAGACACCCACAGTGGGGGAGTCACGTGCCATGGAGGGGAGGCATGGAGCAAGGCGGCGTGAGGAATGGGAGGGTAAAGTAGTTGGTGGTTTAGGTGAGTGTTGTGTCCGCCGCCGCCATCACACCCGCGTCTCACTCTGTCTTCATAAACACCCCAAACTTTGCCGGCCTTTCACTCTGTTTCTCTGTCCCGTCACTCTATCTCACGTCTTTCTACCCACGGCGACACGCGGTTATTATTCACGGTTTATTCTAGCACTGTGACACGCGACATTGGGGTTGGAGGAGGGAATAAGGGCTGTGTTTGGGGCCTCCGCGGAGTACTGGAACGCACAACACAGCAAAATGGCGCACATACTTTTGCATTTACACGGTCGATTTTTTTTTTCTCTCATATATACCTCGTAGCCTTCATTGATCCTCTTCTATGCCTTCCAAATTGTTCCGGAGAGGTTAATGCAGGAAGGTAATAATGGCATGGGGACTTGTAGCTTAATGGATGTCACGGGGATAGGAATCAAGGGAAACAAGCGTCTGAACCCGCCAAGTTTAAACGGTGTCGTCTGCTCGTACCTCCACCACCTGTCCCTGCACCTCACTCGTACCTCCACCACCTGTCCCTGCACCTCACTCGTACCTCCACCACCTGTCCCTGCACCTCACTCGTACCTCCACCACCTGTCCCTGCACCTCACTCGTACCTCCACCACCTGTCCCTGCACCTCACTCGTACCTCCACCACCTGTCCCTGCACCTCACTCTCACCTCCACCACCTGTCCCTGCACCTCACTCTCACCTCCACCACCTGTCCCTGCACCTCACTCTCACCTCCAACACTGTCCCTGCACCTCACGCTCACCTCCACCACCTGTCCCTGCACCTCACTCTCACCTCCAACACTGTCCCTGCACCTCACGCTCACCTCCACCACCTGTCCCTGCACCTCACTCTCACCTCCACCACCTGTCCCTGCACCTCACTCTCACCTCCACCACCTGTCCCTGCACCTCACTCTCACCTCCACCACCTGTCCCTGCACCTCACTCTCACCTCCACCACCTGTCCCTGCACCCAGGGGCGGATTGGCCATAGGGCAAACCGGGCTGTGTCCTGGTGGGCCGGAGGGTCTTGGGCCGGTCTGAGTCCCGGCGGGACCGGCCCTCTGTAGCGCAGTATGGTACGGTTGTGAGAGACGTTTATGCCCGGAGACCGTATGCCTCGTCTGGCTCAAGCCAGACAAGGCAGCCTGGCTTCTCCTCCATCCCTCTCCCCTCTTCTATGTAGCTATTGAATCTGAAGGTGTATGACTCCAGAGGCGGATTGGCCACAGGACACACCGGGCTGTGTCCCGGAAGGTCAATGGATCTGAGGGCCGCCGGGGCCAGACTCGAGTACGCTTGACGAACGAGTGGCTATCGGGATTAGAGCCTGGTTATATTATTGGTACAAACTCATAAGTACAACATTTTATGAAGCAATCTATATGAGAGAGAGAAAGAGAGATCAGCTGTTTCTAGCATGGGTGTATAATGATATAACTCCAATGAATTCTAGCGCATTTATTGGCGATCGTTGACGTTGAGACAGCTAGCTTGGCCTCAAAATCCTCCTTTTGGCACCTGATCCACAACAAACTGTACAGTTTCGTGGCACCACGGGCCACACACCTCAGTGTAAGGCTTTTGTTTTTTTACAGCACAAAGGACTAGCCATGGACAAAAAAAGTCTGCTAGTTACCGTGCTAAAAAGAAGACTGTAAGAGAATTATAGAAAGGGGGGTGAGCCAAAATTTAGTTCGGGAAGGGGTCTTGTTACTCCTTCCTTGAAAAAAAATTGTCGTCGGAAGGTGGAAGAATAGAAACAGAAAAAGTGTTCAAGAGTTTACCAGTGAAGGGCATGGAAGAGTGAAGATACTTGTTAACTTTTGCACTGGAAGATGGACAGGTAGGGATGAGAATGAGTAGAAAGTCTTGTGCAGCGAGGCCGCGGGAGGGGGGGAGGCATGCAGTTAGCAAGTTCAGAAGAGCAGTGAGCATGAAAATAACGATAGAAGATAGCAAGAGAAGCAACATTGCGGCAATGACTTTAAGATTGAAGACAGTCAGTCAGAGGAGGGGAGTTGATGAGAACGAAAAACTTCTGATTCTACCCTGTTGAGGAAAGCTGTATGAGTGGATCCTCCCCAAACATGTGAGACATACTCCATACATGGGCGGATACAGAGACTGTACAGAGCAAGCAACTGGGAGGGAGAAAAAATTGAACACAGACGTCAGAGGTCACCTAACTTCTTAAAAGTTGTTTTAGCACGAGATGAGATGTGAGATTTCCAGTTCAAATTTTCTGTAAAGGATAGTCCATGAATGTTCATTATAGAAGAAGAAGACAGTTGAGTGTCATTGAAGAAGAAGGGATAGTTATCTGGTAGGTTTTGTCGAGTAGATAGTTGAAGAAATTGGGTTTTTGAGTCATTGAACAAAGAAGCTAGGTTTGCTTTGTCCCAATCAGAAATTATAGAAAGGTCAGAAGTTAGGA
Source organism: Chionoecetes opilio (assembly GCA_016584305.1). Classification (NCBI taxonomy): domain Eukaryota; kingdom Metazoa; phylum Arthropoda; class Malacostraca; order Decapoda; family Majidae; genus Chionoecetes; species Chionoecetes opilio. The sequence continues at coordinate 21,444 of JACEEZ010023001.1, read as the reverse complement.
TCTCCGTGGCATCTCTCCGTGAGTCACTTAGTTCTTGTTGAGTTGGACGCCTAATGAACGACGTTGAAAAATGCAGGGTAGAATCATCAACAAAGGAGTGGATAGGGCATTGAGTTAGACTTAGAAGATCATTAATGAATAATAGAAAGAGTGATTGATAGGACAGAACCCTGAAGAACACTACTATTAATAGACTTAGGAGAAGAATAATGTCCGTCTACAGTAGCTGCAATAGAACGGTTAGAAAGGAAACTGAAGATGAAGGGGCAGATAAAAGGATAGAAACCGAATAATGGTAGTTTAAAAATTAAGGATTTGTGCCAGACTCTATCAAAAGCTTTTGATATGTCAAGGGCAACAGCAAAAGTTTCACCAAAACCCCTAAAGGAGGATGACAAAGATTCAGTTAGGAAAGCTAGAAGATCGCCATCAGATCACCCATTACGGAAACCGTACTGACGATCAGATAGAAGATTGTGAGCAGATAGATGCTTAAAACTTTTCTTATTAAGTATAGATTCAAAAACGTTAGCAAGGCAGAAAGTCAAAGCTATAGGACGGTAGTTTGAAGGCTTAAGGCGTTTTCTGCGGGGATCCTGATTGCAACCGAAAATGTTTCGGTTGCTCAAATTTCGATCCTTGTTCAACCATCCAGGGAAAATGATTGGCCCGACCCGCAATCATTTGTTGTTGTAGTTGTGACCGTTTCCAATCGAAAATTTTCCGATTGCAACCAAAAATCCCCCGCAGAAAACGCCTTTAGAACGGTCACCCTTCTTAGGGACAGGTTGAATGTAAACAAATTTCCAGCAAGGAAAAGTGGAAGTAGATAGACAAAGACGGAAAAGTTTGACCAGACAGGGTGCAAGCACAAAAGCCCAGTTTTTGAGAACAATAGGAGGGATTCCGTCAGGACCGTAAGCCTTCCGAGGATCTAGGCCAGAGAGGGCAAATAAAACATCATTACGAAGGATCTTAATAACACAGACAGAGGATGGAGGAGAAGGAGGAATTCATCAACCAGAATGGAATTTTTAGCAAAGATTTGAGCACAAAGTTCAGCTTTAGAAATAGATGAGACAGCTGTGGCGCCATCCGGGAGAAACTCAGGAGAGAAAGATGAAGAAGACACAAATTGTTAAAGATGTTTTTATCTAGATGCCAGAAGTCACGAGATTAGTTTGATTCTGAAAATGTTGACATTTTCTATGAATGAATGGGTTTTTGGTAAGTTGAAAAGTATTTGGCATGATTATGGGCAGAAATATAGAGGGCATGAGTTTCAGGAGATGGATGGTTACTGTACCGCCTGTGAGCCGCTTCTCTATATACAGCATGAGAACAAGCAGAGTTAAACCAAAGTGGACGGGCTTTAGGATTAGAGAAAGTGTGTGGTATGTACGCCTCGCCTCCATGACAGAGACAATGACCTCAGTTATGCGCTCTGCACAAAGAGATGGGTCTCTGACATGGAAGCAATTATTCTATTTCAGGGAAAATCAGAGTAATACTGTCTTAGGTCCTCCCACTTAGCTGAGTTAAAATGCCAGAAGCACCTCCGCTTAGGTGGGTCCCGAGGCGGCACCGGAGCGATAGGACAAGTTACAGAAATATAATTGTGATCGGAGGAACCCAACGGAGAGAATAGTTTCACAGAGTAAGCAGAAAGTGTTAGTAGTTAGGAAAAGGTATAGAATGTTGGGCGTGTCTCCGTGGAGGGTCAGGAATACAGGTAGGGTGCTGAACCAGCTGCTCTACCGTAGATAACAGTATAGTCGCCAGCTGCAATAATGTCGCCAGGCGCCAAATATTACGAATTATAGCATCACTACTGATTTGTATGTGCCACTGAAGATATGATACACAGTAGTTTATATCATGACTGTATAATCTACCCTGTTTCAGCGTTATTTAATGCTTTGTAGCTGCAAGTATATACGGTTTCAAATTTCACTACTCGTTTTTTTTTTCGGGCGACGACGACGTGGGGGGACTGAATTTTTTTTACTGAATTTTTTTCAGATAGGCCTTTTCGCAATCGCAATTCCGCAATTCCGCAAACTAATTTTAACACCTACAATTAAAACAGAAATGTCTCTAGACTCTTAAACATCTCTAGACTCTTAAACACCTACAATTAAAACAAAAAATGTCTCTAGACTCTTTATTAGTGCTTAATACTTCTGTATTCCTATTCTGTTTCTGTCTATATCTACTTGTTACTTGTCCTTCACAATTAAGTCTTTGTCTCTTTTACCGTAGATAACAGTAAAGTCGCCAGGACAACTTTTTTTTCTGTTTACAGACGTGTGGTGGCGTTAATACTTACATTTCTACATCCATGATTTCAGGAAAGTTAGAAGGGGCTATCTGGAGAGTCTGTGTCATTTTGTGTCTTCATCTGTATCATAGTATGGCTATAAATGAACATATTAAAAAAATATCTACAAAGTGGCTACCAACAAAAAAGTCGCCATCTAGTGTTTATTTACTGAGTGTCCTCCCGCAGCCGTCGTCGCCCGAAAAAAAAAAACGAGTAGTAAAATTTGAAACTGTATATACTCGCAGATACAAAGCATAAAACAACTCTGAAACAGAGTAGACTATACAATCATGATATAAACTACTGTGTATTATCTTCAATGGCACATAAAAATCAGTATTAATTCTATAATTCGTAATATTTGGCGCCTGGCGACATGATTGCAAGTGACGATTTTACTGTTATCTACGGTAGTGTTTTTCTTTACTTTTACACTTCACAGTCTACTCAGACTCTACTGGCTAGTTATCACTAATCTAAGTAATCTACTAATCTTCCTCTTCCTCCTCCTCCTCCCACTTCTTCTGGTTCAGCATGTGGAGGTTAATTGGCAACTAATCACACACACGGCCAGCGTACACGCTCTCAATCCCAAGTTCCAGCACGCACTGACTGAGTGACTGTCAGGGTTGTGAACTTTTGTAGGCCACATTATCGTACCGAGCCACCAGAATTATCGGTTTTTCAGATAGATTATCGTACAACCTCAGGTAAAATAATATAGTCTGTAAATGACTTTATACAGCATTGAATTCAGCATTCCACATATATAAATATTTTCTCTTTTCACCAAAATATATATTATATCCAATCATGACACAAAATTCCACATGTTAATTTTATTTTTTCCAAAATAGATAAAATTAAATAAAACAAAATCAATATAGTAACACATCATGACTCAGAAGAAGCTGAACTCTAGAACTCTACGTAGCTATCATCCTCAAAAGAAAAAAGGAATTCCTGTTCCTCCTCTATTCTTTTATCCCCTGTGTCAGCTGGCGCTTATATTTATAGTGTGTCAGTTGTCATCGACATATCATATCATGTGTAGGGATGAAAGTAACACAATCTCCCTTTTCCCTTACACACTGCGCGAAAGAGAACCAAGTAGGGTTCCCGTCACAAGTCAGTTTCTTACCTTTGTTTTGGTAAGAGTAACCTTATAAAATACCCTCTCACAATCTGCGTTCCTTTTTTTTGGACCCTACCCATAACTACGTCACGGTTTGTTTACATCGGTGCATTGTGGGGATAAGACGGGGTCGCCGCGGGTGGACCTACGAAGGGAAAACTACGGCGATGGAAGAATTTCGAGTTATTTTGCGCGAAATTGATATTCCAGGTGCTATAATACAGTGCTCTGTTCTTGCTGACAACACTATAGAGAAGACCTAAGGTAATGGCTGATGTGCAGAGGCTTTTAAACCAAGAAAACTGAGTCATAACAGAGCCTCGTCAAAAGGTAAGCAACTGGTAGGTACGTAATGTGTCCCTACCACTTGCTTACTTCCTATGAGACTCTGCTTGACTGTTTTCCTGGTTTGAAGCCTTTGCACATCAACTATCACCTCGGTCTTCTCTATGTTGTCAGCGAGCACGGAAATATAGCATCCTGGAATATCAATTTCGCCCAAAACAACTCGAATTTTTTCTTCTTCGTAGTCTTTCTTTGTAGGTTGTACATGTATGGTCAAAATGACCATCTACACCGTTGTCACCATTATGTAGTGCCCACCTTGGGAGTGTACTCTACAGTCCTGGGGCCAGATCCAGCAAGCACATACGCCGGTGTATGTCAGTGTAAGTCTGAGATACTCCTCTTTCGAAAACTTTCTTGGATCAGGAGCTACATCTGCGCCAAATCGATGCGTACAACGCCAGCTTAGCCCTCGGTGCAAGTCTGCGCCAACCCTCCCTGGCTGATCCACAAGCGTACTTATAGCGCATTTTCGTGACGTTCACCGCCCTGGTTCAGTCCAGTCCGAACCGGTCAGGTGGACTGATGGTCGCGAAATACATCGGACTGGCCACGTCCCATTCGTCGTTCTATTGGCTGGATCGAGTGGGCGGTACTACTGAACTGTGAGGGCAGCGTCCATCTTGTCATATCCTTTTTGTCGTCCGCCTTTTAACTGTGCTGAAGACTTTACAACTACCACGCCTGTGATACTTTAGTCTTATGGTCGGCCATCATGTTTTCATGTCTTTCGCATACGAGAACTCCTGGTCGCCTTCCCCGTGACTGTAGTGCGCATGCGCCAGTTCGTCCCCACACTGGTCCAAGGTGTCCACGGGTATGTGGTCGGACCACCTGGACTGGGCTGAACCGTTAAGACTGCCATCGAGCAAACAGTGACCGCCCGGACTAGCCCAGTCCGACCGGCCAGAGCGGCGCGAAAACGCTATACTCCATTTCGTGAGTCACAGGGCCATATTATGGCATAATTTACACCACGTCGTGAGAGGTTAGAGAGGTGTATCGTCATATATATAATAAATGTGTCCTTTATTATGCCTATAGACGTTACCACCCGAGGTAGATTGAATATATAAGTCTATGGTATCGGCAGCGGCGTGTTTTACAAATGTTTGAGATACAGCCTTGTAGAGGCCGCCTCGCTGTGTAGGACTGCCTTCGCGTGTTTGTGTTGTATTATAGCGCATGTTTCGTGACGTCACCCACCTGGTTCAAGGTCAGGTCCTGGACCGGGGTCAGGTGGACTGATGGGTCGAAAATACTCGAGGACTGGCCCCTCCAATCAGTGACCGTTCCTATTGCTGGGGGATCGAGTGGGCGGTACTGAACGAACTGTGGAGGCGGCAGGGCCCAAAATCTTGTCAATCCTTTGTGTACGTCCAGGCCTTTACCTGTGCTGAGACTTTACACTACCACCCTGTGAACGTTAGTTGTGGTCGGCCATCATGGTGTTTCATGTCTTATCAAGCACCAGAAAAGCTCCTGGTCGCCTTTCCCCGCTGCTGTAGTGCGCATGCGCCGTTCTCCCACATGGTCCAAGGTGGTCCTGGTATGTGGGTTCGGACCAGCTGGACTTGGGCTGAACCGTTCTAGACTGCCTCGCAAAACTTGCCGCCCGGGACTAGCCCAGTCAGGACGGCCAGACGGTCGCGAAAATTACGCTATTAGTTCGTTATTGGCAGCACCGGTTTTTTTAGACCACTAGCGGAGTCCTGTGAGCAGAATTGTTGTGGGACGAGGCGAGCCTGGCATCCCGCGGCTAGTTAATGTTGTTTCACTATACCGTAATTTGGACGTTTTTTTTGAGAATGAAACTTTTTGTTCTGATGCCTGCCCCTCAGTGACCTTGCACTATGGTTAGGTCACTCAGGACGCTTGACCCTCATTGCCCCTGAATGGTAGTTAGGTCACGTTTGCTAGCCTTTAATGGTACAGTCCCCGAACGGAAGGAATGCTCGCCACCGTCGGAGAATGTTCCATTTTTTTTACGTCGGCGAGAGTTCCTATTAAGCGACAGTTACAAGTTTATTTTTAACATAACAGTACCCATCTATATATTTAAACAGCTTTTACCCGTGTTTGTGAATTCAGGGACCGAATATCGGGGGTTAGTTTTAGTGATTGGGGGAGTCTGGGGTTTTGACAGGTTACGTAACCAATGTCCATGTATTGTATTGAAGTGTAGTTTTAAATTATTTTGGGACAAGCGAAAAACTTGTCCAATAACGAAATACCTTTTATTCTTTCATTTGCACCTATTACAAGTGGAACTCGCCGAAAACTTTCATGTCGGCAAGACTTCTCGGTTGGTGTTTCAGTTATAATGGACGATAACTGCGCGGTCACTACCGCCATTACCACATGCGTTTCCTATATTATTTTTTGTTTAGTATACTGTACAGTATTAATGCACTTCCGCGTAACCTTTAAAACTTATGGTATTATTCTAGTGTTTGCCCATACTCCCCCCTCTCCCCCAAAACAAGCTTGGGGACCTGGGGGAATGCAGGATATATGGCTGGGGTACAAAATATGCGTCGCAACCACATATTTTTTTAATTATGGAAATTAAAAAAATTCTCTAGATTTAGGGAAAATTCATTGGATTTCTTCTGAGTCCAGAGACGTGTGAACCTGACGATCCTCACAGAATGATGACTGAAGTGTTGAGAACCCCCCCAACCCCCCCCCCCCGCTAGGAGGTTAGGTTAGGTTAGATTTGCTTAGGTTAGGTTAGGTTAGATTTGGTTAGGTTAGGTTTGGTTAGGTTAGGTTAGGTTAGGTTATCGATGGGTCAAGCCTCCTGCTAGGTTAGGTTAATTTTGGTTAGGCAAATTTCTCTAGATATAAGGAAATTACCCTAGATCTAGGGAATTTTAACCCCCTAAACAACTCTTAAATTACGTGTTTCCGACGCATAATTTGTTCCCCACCCGAAAACCCCGCATTCCCACAGGTGCCCAAACTTGTTTGGGGGAAGTGGGAGAGTATGGGCAAACACTAGAATTTTACCAAACTTATATACATATTGTAGAAATGATATAGTTGTCTTAGACTAATACTCATACAGACACAACCTCCCCTTCCAGAGGCCTCCCAACCATATAGGAGGTTTGGTTAGGGTATTATTGATTAGGGTAGGTTATATTTGGTTAGGTTAGGTTAGATCTGGTTAGGTTAGGTTAGATTTGGTTAGATTTAGGTTAGGTTAGGTTAGTTTATCGATGGGTCAAGCCCCCCGCTAGGTTAGGTTAATTTTGGTTAGGCAAATTTCTCTAGATATAAGGAAATTACTTTAGATCTAGGGAGTTTGTCTCCTCTACACAATTCTTAAATTACGTGTCTTCGACGCATTATTCCTGCAAGGACTATTGGTTTGATAACTGGTCTGTATTCTGGGACTGAGAGTGCTGTGAAGTGTGGGGCAGGTGTATCCGGCTTCTTTCCTGTGAATACAGGAGTGAGGCAAGGGTGCGTTCTTGCCCCATCACTTTTCAACGCTTGTATGGACTGGGTATTGGACAAGGTTGTAGATCAAAGTGATTGTGGAGCATCCGTTGGCAACACCAAGATCACTGATCTTGTTTTTGCCGATGATGCAGTAATCTTTGCTGAGTCGCTGGAGGTCCTGGTGATGGCTCTCGAGGCGCTGCACGAGGAGGCAAAGCCTTTGGGACTTGAGGTCTCCTGGCTCAAGACCAAGGTCCAGGTGTTTGGAGACTTACTAGATGAAGCAGTACAGTCTGTTCATGCGTGTGGCGAGGACATTGAGATCTTGGAAAGTTTTACATACCTTGGTAGCGCAGTCCATAATGACGGCGGGTCACGTCAAGAAGTCTTACGGCGGATTGGCATAGCTTCACGGTGTTATGGACTCGCTCAGCGGGAGTATTTGGCGTTGTCGGTACCTGTGCAGGAGGACAAAGATCCGGATCTTCAAATCGCTTGTGATCCCTGTCTTACTCTATGGTTGTGAGACATGGACACTAAATAGTGACTTGAAGAGACGAATCAATGCCTTTGGTAATAAGTGTCTTCGCAGAATCATGGGGTATCGCTGGGATGATTACGTGTCAAATGAGCGATTACACCGTGAGACTGAATCGAGGCCTATTACCTGTATAGTCCGTCAGCGCCAACTTCGGCTATATGGGCATGTGGCACGCTACCCTGAAACCGATCCTTCCCATCGGGTTGTATCTGTAAGAGCCAATCCGGCGTGGAGGAGGGCAAGGGGGCGCCCACAAGGCTCGTGGCTGGGGCAAGTTGATGTTTCTTGTCGAGAGCTGCTTGGTATGGGAAAGGAGCCTGCATGGGAGCTCGCGCGTGGTGACCCTCGGGAGTGGCGTCGTAGGGTGGGCGAGGCGACGCGCCCCCCGGCGTATGCCCCCAATGATTGATTGACGCATTATTTGCTCCCCACCCGAAAACCCCGCATTCCCACAGGTGCCCAAACTTGCTTGGGGGTTAGTGGGAGAGTATGGGCAAACACTAGAAATTTACCGGAAAAACTAAGTCAGTGTCTCAGAAAATGACCGCGCAGTCCTCGTCCATTTTTACCAAAAGCACTAATTTTAGGCAAGGAAAATCTAGTCAGTGCTTCAGAAAATGACTGCGCAGTCCTCGTCCATTTTTATCAAAAGCACTAATTTTACCCAAGGAAAAACTAGTCAGTGTCTCAGAAAATGACCGTGCAGTCCTCGTCCATTTTTACCAAAAGCACTAATTTTAGGCAAGGAAAATCTAGTCAGTGTTTCAGAAAATGACCGCGCAGTCCTCGTTCATTTTTACCGGTATCTTTCCCTTAATATCCTACTAACCTAACCATTACCTTCGGCGAGAGTTCCCGCATTGTGTCAGGACGAGAATTTCGGTAGACGAGAGTACCAGGTACCGTTCTCATTATCCCTGAATGATACGATTAGGTCACTCAGAATGTCTGCCTCTTAACGCCCTTGAATTATATGATTATATGGTCAACCATGATGTCTGCCCCTTTTTGTCCCTGAATGATTAGGTTAATCAGGATGGCTGGCCCATTATTGCCCTAGAAATATTTATTAAAAGTCAATCTAGTTACTCTGCTGCCACCGACCCACATGTAGTGGGAAAAAAAAATATAAATGAATAAAAATAAAAGATGTGAGAAAAAGGTAAGTACTGTTTGGATCTAAATAATAATTCGTTAATAAGTAATCATAAATATATTATTCCCTTTGCTTGTAATTGGTAATTATTATACATTTACAAGTTATCTTAATATTAAGTCTTCCTTCCCTCCTAATGATACGCACGCGTAGCCTACATAGGAAGGAGTTTACATGGAAAAAGGTTATCAGTTTCAATTTGTCTGTGTGTGTATATATGTGTCTGTGTGTGTGCGTTTATCATATAAAAATAACACTTGATTAACCGCGGCGAAGATTATTACGGAATAACACAAGGTCATATTTTCCCTTATTTCAATAACTTCCAACATATTATCAACACATATCAATACTCAACGGTACACCTAATATGGAATATGTAGATGATGGAGTTAACATATGAATAATATCATGATTTAGAATAAAATATTATTTGAAATCTTTTCCCAGCTATCAATGCACTAAACTGCCAGGCTTACGATAGCCATTAAAAAAGGGGGTTAAAAAAACCCAAAAAACCCTAAATTTCCCCCTTAAAACCGGGCAAATAACAAAATGAAAAATTAGTTATAACATTTTTTTTTCGCTCCTTCATTATATCGAAATAACTGAATAATATAAAAAATTTGCAGGGGACACGTTTTTTTGGGAAATTTCCCTTGACGGCGCCTGGCGCTTTTGCCCTGAAAACCCCTAGTAAAAATTTAACAGTTATTGGAAAACGCACGAGGGGGGGTGGATGTTGTTAGTTGTTCGCCGCAACCTATACCCTTTCTACAGGGGCTGTTCACCCCCGGGCATTTTTTTCCACTTTACCCCAGCATGTAAACTCAATAACAAAATTTTTTTTTGGGTATTATGAAAAAAAACAATGTCCGTAGAAATTATGATCCTAGAAATCCCCTTTTTTATCGATTACTGGATAACGGCACAGGAATTTTTGGGTTTAAATTTTCTAAGCATATTGCTTTTAAAAGTAATTTTTTTTATAAGTTTTGAACACCCTTTAGTCTATTGAGGGCAAAATGGGTTGTGCAACCCCTTAAAAAAATTACTAATCTGCAAATTTCTTTTGAAAGTATAAACATAAAAATTCCTCAATCAGTTTTAAAATTTAACCCGCGGCAAAAAGGTCATATGCCCTACGGCGGGCCGCTGGGGGCGGCCCCCCGGTGAGCCCCCTGAGCAAATTTTCCCCGCGGCCCCACGTCTTTCAAATTTCCCTCGGGCCTCTCTCTCCCCTCTCCTTTTTCCTCTCTTTTCTCCCCTCTCTCCCCCTCATCTCTCTTCTCTCCCCTTTTCCCCCCCTCTCCTCTCTCTCTCTTCTCTCCTTTTCTCCTTTTCCCTCTTTTCCCCCTCTCTTTTCTCTCTCCTCCCCCTCTCTCTCTCTCTCCTTCTCTCTCTCTTCTCCTCCTCCCCTCCCCCTCCTTTTTCCCCCCCTCTCTCTTCGCTCCTTTTCACCTTTTCTCTTCCCTCTCTCCCCTCTCTCTCCCTCCCCTTTCCTCTCTCCCCCTCCTCTCTCTCTTCTCTCTCTCTCCCTCCCCTCTCTCTCCTTTTTTTCTTCTTTATTTCTTCCTCCCTCCTCTTCCTTCCCCTTTTCCTCCTCCCCCCTTCTCCTTTTTTTCCTTTCCCCCTTTTTTTCTGGTTTTTTTATTTTGTTTTAAATTTTTTCCCCCCTTTCCCCGTTTTTCCCCCAACCCAAAATCCCTATTATTTCCGGAAAAACCCCCCTTTTTTTTAAATTTAAATTAAAATTTAACCCACCCTATTATTAGATATATTTTAAAAAGGGGTTTTAATTCCCCCCTAATATAAAAATATACCAAGGTTTAAAAAATATTTAATTTAAAAATTTTTAAAAAATAAATAAACCCTTGGTTTTTATGGTGACGGAGAAAAATTTCGGGCAAGACGACCCAACCCTGGGCCTTTTTTTACACTCGCATGCCGTCTTTTTGGGGGAGCGAAACCCTTTTCTTCCCAAAAAGTCCCCCCTAGCGCTAAGATGGTTTTTAGTCCCCTAAAAAATGGGGCTTTAGTGTTTTTCCCCAAAATGCCGCCCATGTTCTTTCAGGTTCAGGGTTGGGTTCTGGGGTTCAGGGTTGGGTTCGCGTGTCACAATGGAAGCGCAAAAACCCCGTTTTTTTGTTTTACAAACATACTCCAGGCTGGCGAGAGGCAATTTAAGAGAGAGAGAGAGAGAGAGAGAGAGAAAGAGGAGAGGAGAGAAAGAGAGAGAGTAGAGAGGAAGAGAGAGAGAGAGAGAGAGGGAGAGAGAGAGAGAGAGAGAGAGAGAGAGAGAGAAGAGAGAGAGAGAGAGAGAGCGAGAGAGAGAGAGAGGAGAGAGAGATAGATAGAGAGAGAGAGAGATAACGAGAGAGAGTAGAGATACCGAGATAGAGAGAGATAACGAGAGAGAGAGCGAGTGAGATAACGAGAGATAACAAGAGAGAGAGATAACGAGAGAGAGAGAGATAACGAGAGAGAGATATAGCGAGAAAGGGAGAGAGATGACGAGAGAGAGATAACAAGAGAGATAACAAGAGAGAGAGAGAGAGAGAGAGAGAGAGAGAGAGAGAGAGAGAGAGAGAGAGAGAGAGAGAGAGAGAGAGAGAGAGAGAGAGAGAGAGAGAGAGAGAGATAACGAGAGAGAGATAACTAGAGAGAGAGAGATAACGAGAGATATATAACTCAGCTAGCTGCTATGTGAAGGGATCATATCAAGTTTAAGATCGCGGGAACGCATGGCCTCCACCAGCCATGTATGCCTCTTTTATGGCGTCCGACATCCTCTCCGACTCGTGCATGCGGAAAACCCTTCACGATAAGAGAAATAGGGCCCAAGGCGACCATTGTTTGTTATGAACTGAAAACTCTACCCAAGCTACCCACCTCTCAATGTGAGTAGAGAAAGTTCACGGGTTTTGCTGAGTCACTACGCGCTTTGCCTCGGACCCAGGTTTTCGTGCGCAAATGGAACGCCTGAACTCTTGGGTTCCGTGAACTGGTTCTTGAAATGTCGCAAATGGAAGAGGCCTATAATGTGATGAAAATACAACAACAGTCACTAGTCAGCTTAGAAATATAATTAATAGTGATATATAGACAGGGAGAGAGACAGACAGACAGACAGAGAGAGACAGACAGAAAGAAATAGACAGACAGACAGATCGAGACAGAGAGACAGACAGACAGAGAGAGAGACAGACAGACAGAAAGAAAATGAGAAATAGACAGACAGACAGACGGACAGAGAGACAGACAGACAGACAGAGAGAGAAAGTCGCAACTCGTGCTCGTGCTCGCGCCTTCCTACAGCCACCAAGATGGCCGACCCACAAAAAATGAACGTGGACAATAGTTACAATTCGGACGATGACGACGTAGTTATCATCGAAGACATCACAATACCTAACGAGTGAGTACTATCATACACTCCCACACCTTTATAGCGCGTAGTTAACCTTGTGTCACCTTTAATTAAGGGTCTATTTCTTCTTCTTTCAGGTGAGGAGCTAAACCGCGGTTTTCACCCGGTTCAAAGCCTAATTTCCGGCTGGCTCCCTCAGGGCTTGTATGAGGCCCTAACTCTCTGCTCTTTTTTCCCAAGCCTTTTCTAAAAATACTTTAACCCCTTCGATGATTCTTCTATTTGTATCCTGTACCCTACTCAAACCTAAAAGAAATTCCATATCCCCTCTATGTTCCCCTCTGCCCCTCTATCCCAAATGATCCCCGCCTACCTCCCGTGCCACTATTGCTATAAGCCGCTCTCTTTCCTCATCATACCTTGGACACATTAATACCAGGTGATCTAGTTTCATCTAGTCTACCCATACACATTTGACATATCTTGCTTCCTTCGTTTGCCCATCTATATGTTCTACTATTGACCTCCAGAGATTTTGTCCTTGCTTTAAATAATAAACTACTCCCCAAGCTACCATCATAAAAGACCTCACACTTTGGTGTGGTCTTCCCCTTGTACCAAGTCAGAGAACTCTTACCCTCCATCCTCTGTCTCCACATCTCCCTGCCCTATTAAGGGTTAAGTAAAGACGTGTTTGTAACGCCATATTTCAGGGTGTTTTGATGGGTGTCTGTGGGAATTATCGGCTTTTTTGTGGGATTTTGGTGATGGGGTGTGGAAGGAAATTGTCCGAATTTACTTTTTTGACGTTATTTTTTTTTCTTTGTGTTAGTTTTTTTGTATTGGTATTATTTTACACTAGGACCAGAAGGGGTGCAGTCAGTTCGTACAAAAGTTGTTTCGGTCAATTTCTACGGTAGTGTTTGCCCATACTCTCCCCCTTCCCCCAAACACACACACACACATACACACACACACAAACACACCCCCATAAAAAGACAAACACACACACGCACCCACTGACACACACACACACACAGACAGACACACAACACACACACACACACAGACGAACACACACACACACACACACACACACACACACACACAGATAAACACACACACACACACACACACACACACACATACAATTCCAATGAATTGCAACTCGATAAATGCCAGTGGTCGCTGGCAGTTTTAACGGTAAAATTCTAGTGTTTGTCCATACTCTCCCCCTTCCCCCAAACAAGCTTGGGGGCCGGGGAAGGGCGGGGCGCCCCCCGGCGTAGGGCCCCAATGATTGTTGACGCTTATTTTCTCCCCACCCAAAAAAACCCCCCCGCATTCCCACAGGTGGCACAAATTTTGCTTGGGGGTTTTTATGGGATATCAAACCCTGAAATTTACCGGGAAAAATATATGTTAAATGCCCCATTTTCCCCCTTTTTTCCCCTTTTTGAAGGAAAATTATTTTTAAAAAATGCGGGCCAGCCCTATTTTATAAAAAGCCTAATTTTTCCCCCAAAAAAAAAAAAAAAAAAAAAAAAAGATGTAGAAAGGGAGTCCTGTTTTTTTCCAAAAATAATTTTTGAAAAAATCTATCTTTTTTAAAAAATGGGATTTTCTTTTTTCCCGGTATTTTTCCCCAAATATTACTCCCCTTATTCGCAGGTTTCCCGCTTTTTAGGAGAGTTTCGGAAAAAGGTACGTTTCATTTTTTCTTGGGGTTAAAAATTTGTTCTTTTGTGAATTATTTTGTTTGGGTCAACCATATTCCCCCTTTTTTCCCTGAAGTTATTAAAGGGGGCTCCCATTTTTTTCCCTTATTTTTAAAATCAACTTTTCCCCCAACCCCAATATTAAAAAAAAAAAAATAATAAAAAAAAAAAGGGGAAAAATAATATGGGATTTTAAAAATTTTTTGAAATTTTTACATAAAAAATTTTACCCCTTTGTTTAAAGAATAAAAATTTAAATATTTAAAATCTTTTCCCCAAATTTCCCCTAACTGGAGGGTTTACAAAAAATTTACATTTAAAGGGGTTAACCACAAAAAATAAATTATTAACCGCGGCAAGATTATTAGGAAAAAAAGGGTTTTTTTCCCCTTTATTAAAACCCCCAAATAATAAAAATAAATATTCAAACTTTTTTAAACCTTAGGAATTTTGTGGATTAAAATTTAAAATATCATATTTGAAAAAATTTTTTTGAAATTTTCCCCACTATATCCTCTCCAGGCGTCACCTTTTTAAAAAGGGTTCCCAAAAAAGCCTAAATTTTCATTAACGAAAAATTTTTGAAACTTATTTAATTTTTTGTCCCAAATTTATCAATAATGAATTTTAAAAGCTCCCTTTTTTTTTAAAAAGGGGGGGGGGGGGGAAAAATTACTTGGGAAAACGCACGGGGGGATTTTTTTGGTTTTTAAATTTTCTAACCCCATTTATTTGCCCATTAAAATAAAAAAAAATTTTTTTTGTTTAGAAAAAAACAATTGTCGGCAATTTGTCCAAAACCCTTTTTACATTACTTACGCAAAATATTTCGGTTAAACAAAAATATTTAATTTAATTTTTTTATTTTTTAACAGCCCATTGTCTATTAGGGCGGGTGAACCCCCTTAAACTTTTTAAAGCAAATCAGGTATCTAATTTCCTCTCTTTTCCCTTCTTCCTCCCCCACCCCCCTCCTCTCTTCCCCCCCTCTCTCCTTTCCGTGGGGCCTTCTCTCTCTCTCTTCTCTCTCTCTTCCTCCCTTTTTCCTCTCTCCTCCTCTCCTTCTCTCTCTCTCTCTCTCTTCTCTCCCCCTCCTCCTCCTCCTCCTCCCCTCTCTCTCTCTCTCTCTCTCTCTCTCTCTCGCGCGCTCCTCCTCCTCCTCGCTCGCCCCCCCTTCCTCTCTCTCTCTCTCCTCTCTTCCCCCCCCCTCTCCTCTCTCTCTCCTCTCTCTCTCTCTCTCTCTCCTTTTCCTCTCCTTTTTTGTCTTCTTTTATTTCTTTCCCTCCTTTTCCCTTCCCTTTTTCACCTCCACACACACATTCATACCCAGTTGTGAATTATCGTAAAACAAATTTTTTTTTTGGGTGTGTTTTGATATGTTTTTAAAATTTAAATCTGCTAACCGTTTCTATCGAAAATCATATCTATTCCCCCCCAGCCCACCCCTATATATATAGTATAATATCCCCAACCATATTTTTATATCATAGGTTTATACAGCCTAAATTAATCAGTCAAAAAAATAATTATACCAAATAATATAACCATTTTTTTAGGGGTGACGGAAAAAAATTGGGGGGTAAGACGACCCCAACCCTGCCTTATTTTCACTCGCTGCATGTTTTTGCGGACGAATTTTTGCTTCCGAAAATGTCCACCTAGCGCAAATGGTCTTAGTCCCCTAAGATGGTCTTAGTAGTTTTCCAAAAATCCCCCCCGTTCTTTCATTTTCGGGGTTTGGGTTCTGGGTTCAGGTTGGTTCGCGTGTCACAAGGGAACGAAAAAACCCCTTTTTTGTTTACAAACATCTCAGCGGGGCGAGGCAATTTAAGAGAGAAAGAGAGAGAGAGAGAGAGAGAGAGAAAGGAGAGAGAGGGAGAGAGAGAGAGAGAGGAGAGGGAGAGAGAGAGAGAGAGAGAGAGAAGAGAGAGAGAGAGATAAGAGAGAGGTAACGAAAGAGAGAAAACTAAGAGAGAGAGATCGAGAGATATATAACTCAGCTAGCTGCTATGTGAAGGGTCATATCAAGTTTAAGATCGCGGAACGCTGGCCTCCCCCACCGTATCCTCTTTTAGGGCGTCCGACACCCCTTCCGCTCTGCATGCGGAAACCCTTCCATAAGAGAAATAGGGCCCAAGGCGCCATTGTTTTTTATAACTAAAAACTCACCCAACTACCCCCCTCTCAATGTGAGTAGAAAAAGTTCCGGGGTTTTGCTGAGTCCTACGCGTTTTGGGCCTCGAACCCGGGTTTTTTCGTGCGCAAGGGAACGCTGAACTCTTGGGTTCCGTGAACTGGTTCTTGAAATGCCCCCAAAAGGGAGGGGCCTAAAATTTAAAATACAACAAAAGTCACTTCAGCTTAGAAATAAAATTTAAATATGATTTAGACAGGGAGAACAGACGACAGAAAAGAGACAGACGAAAGAAAAGACAGACAGACAATCGAAAAGAGAGACAGACAGACAGAGAGAAGACGACAACAAAAGAAATGAGAATAACAGACAGACAGAGGGAACAGAGAGACAAAAACCCGAGAGAGAAGTGAAACCGTGCTCGTGCTCGCGCCTTCCTACAGCCACCAAGAGGGCCGACCCACAAAAAATAAACGTGACAATTTTTACAATTCGACGATGAAGACGTATTTATCATCGAAGACCCCACAATCTAACGAGTGGTAAATCACTCCACACCTTTAGCGCGTGTTAACCTTGTGTCCCTTTTAAATTTAAAAGGGTCCTATTAAGGGGTTAAGTAAAGACGTGTTTGTACGCCATATTTCAGGGTTTTTTGATGGGTGTCTGTGGAATTATCGGCTTTTTTTTGGTTTTTGGGAGGTTTTGGGGGTTTTTGGGGGGTGTGGAACGAAATTGTCCAAATTTACTTTTTTGACGTTTTTTTTTTTTCTTTGTGTTAGTTTTTTTTTATTGTATTTTTTACACTAGGCCGAAGGGGGGCAGTCGTTTCGTACACAATTTTTCGGTCAATTTCTACGGTAGTGTTCCCATACTCTCCCCCCTTCCCCCCAAACACACCACACCATACACACACACAAACACACACCCTAAAAAAACAAACACACCCCACCCAGACACCACGCACACACGACAGACACACAACCCCACACCACACACAACGAACACCCACACAGACAACACACACAACACCCACAAAACACACAAACCAACCCCAACCCCCCACACAAGAAAAACACCAACAACACATTAAACACACACACACACACACACCCAGATAAACACACCCCACACACACACACACAATTCCATGTTTCAACTCGTAATGCCAGTGGGCGCTGGCAGTTTTTTAAAGGTAAAAATTCTAGTTTTTGTCCATATCTCCCCCTTCCCCAACAAACTTGGGGGCCTGGGGAATGCGGGGGTTTTTTTTTTTTTTTGGGGGGGGGAGCAAAAAATGCGTCGGAAAAACGTAATTTTGGAGTTTTTTTATACCCTAATTTGGTAATTTCCCCAGTTCTTGGGGAAATTTTTCAAGATCTAGGTATTTTTTTTAACCAAAAATTAAAAAAAAACCCAGCGGGGGCTTTAACCACCGAAACTAACCCACCCAAATCTAACCTAACCAAAGCTAAACCCAACCAAATCTGAGTAACCAACCCAACCTAACCAAAACTAACCTAAGCTAACTTAACCTAACCTAACCAAACCAAAACAACCTAAACCCAAACCCAAACCAAAACTAAAACCTTTCCTACCCAAAAATAACCACCCTAACCTAGCCAAAAAATTTAAACCCAACCTAAACTCTCCTAACCCCCTAGCGGGGGGGTGGGGGGTTCTCGACCTTCAGTCATCATTCTGTGGGATCGTAGTTCCCCGTCTCTGGGCTCAGAAAAAATCCAAAAATTTTTGCAATCTAGGAATTTTTCAAATCTCCTAAATCAAAAACTATGTGGTTTTCGACCATATTATTACCCCCAGCCAAAAGTGCCGCATTGCCCCAGGTCCCCTCTATTTTGGGGGCAAAGGGGGGGTATGGGGAAAAAACTAGAATTTAAGTTTTAACTCAAAAGGGTTTGGTCTCTGTGTTTGGCTCCGCGCTAATATTTTTTATAAATTAATTTCGCGATAAAAATTTTATGCACCGCTCTGAATACCAGAAAATATATTCACTGTTTTTCACTATTATATGGTACACATTCGATGGAACGTTCTATTACATTTAAAGCAAATTCTCGCCTCGATAGCAAAGCTTAATTATTTTTTACATGTATTTGTGGCAGTTAAAATTTTGGGGGATGTTCACCTGGTTTTCTAAGACAGTACTGCTGCATCTGGCAAACGCTTTTTCAAAATACAAAAAGCAATGCCTTGGAAAACGAAAAATAAAGAAGCCGAAATCGGCCTGTTGCTGCGACAATGTGGTTATAATTGTGGGGGCACATGCCGCGGGGGGGTGTGGGGGCGGGGGGGGATTGTGGGGGAGATTGAATCAAACTTACCACTTTTCCCCTCGACTCATTGCACTTCCCGGTTTCTATCTATTGATACACAAAAATAAAAAGGAAAAAATGACTGCCCAGGTAAATAACTTCTAAACATTCGTTATTGCTATTAATTTTCAAAGTAACTTTACCTCGCCTCAACTATAACCTACTTGGTTATTTGGTTATTACATGTTTTTACGAAACAGGCTTCTATACAAAATACATTGAAGAAAATCGTTCTTATAATACTTTGTGTTTTAAATGCAATGGAAAAGCTTATTTTTTTTTCCCGTAGACCCAAATTTTTATCAAAAAAAGGAGTTAAAAATGCCAGCACCCTGGCATTTCGGTTCCAATCTCTCTAATGGGCCCCAGACAAAGCTACGTCCGGGTTTTTTTCATCGTGCTTGTGGGTAAGGTGGGGTCGCCCCGGGGTGGCCTACTGGACCTAAAAATTTTAGTTTTGGGGGACCACCGATTTGAGGCCGTTTTTACAATTTTTTCGCTGTAAGACGTGTGGGGTTTTTACTTCCCTTCACCAGAGTAAGTTTCGCCACCTTCCGTAGATAAAACTAAGGGCGCCAGGGCACGTTTTTTATCGCTGTACAAACTTTTTGGGGGGGCTTAATACTTACAAATTTTTACATCCATGATTTTTAGGAAAAATTTTGAAGGGGGTATCGGAATCTGTGTTTCACGTGTCATAGCAGGGCTATAAAAAGAACACATTAAAACATTCACCAGATGCTTTTTTTCCCCATATTTTTTCATGGTTTTTGGGTAATCTGGCCTCTCTTTGTACGAAATGGTTCCTTCCTTCCTTCCTTCCTTCTTCCCTTCCTCCTTCCTTCCTTCCTTCCCTTTCCCTTCCATCCTTCCTTCCCCTTTCCCTTTCCATCCCTCCTTCCCCCCTTCCATCCTTTCCCTTTCCTTCCATCCTTCCCTTTTTCCCTTCCATCCTTCCTTCATCCTTCTTCCTTTCTTCCCTCCTTCCTTTTCCATCCTTCCTTCCCTCCTTCCTTCCCTTCCCTCCTTCCATCCATCCTTCCATCCATCCTTCCCTTTCCCTCCCCTTCTTCCTTCCTTCCATCCTTCCTTTCCCCCCTTTTTTTCCATCCTTTCCCTTTCCCTTTCCCTCCTTTTTTCCTTCCATCCTTCCATCTTCCTTCCTTCCCCTTTTATCCTTCCTTCCCTCCTTCCCTTCCTTTTTTTCCTCCTTCCTTCCCTTTCCTTCCATCCTTCCTTCCTTCCATCCTTCCTTCCTTCCATCCATCCTTCCTTCCTTTCTTCCATCCTTTCTTCCATCCTTCCTTCCATCCTTCCTTCCTTCCTTCCTTCCATCCTTCCTTCCTTCCTTCCTTCCTTCCATCCTTCCTTCCTTCCATCCTTCCTTCCTTCCTTCCATCCATCCTTCCTTCCTTCCATCCATCCTTCCTTCCTTTCTTCCATCCTTCCTTCCTTCCTTCCTTCCTTCCTTCCATCCTTCCTTCCTTCCTTCCTTCCATCCTTCCTTCCTTCCATCCTTCCTTCCTTCTATCCTTCCTTCCATCCTTCCTTCCATCCTTCCTTCCTTCCATCCTTCCTTCCTTCCATCCATCCTTCCTTCCTTCCTTCCTTCCATCCTTCCTTCCTTTCTTCCATCCTTCCTTCCTTCCTTCCTTCCATCCTTCCTTCCATCCTTCCATCCTTCCTTCCTTCTATCCTTCCTTCCATCCTTCCTTCCTTTCTTCCATCCTTCCTTCCTTCTATCCTTCCTTCCATCCTTCCTTCCTTTCTTCCATCCTTCCTTCCTTCCTTCCTTCTATCCTTCCTTCCATCCTTCCTTCCTTCCTTCCATCCTTCCTTCCTTCCTTCCATCCTTCCTTCCTTCCATCCTTCCTTCCTTCCTTCCTTCCTTCTATCCTTCCTTCCATCCTTCCTTCCTTTCTTCCATCCTTCCTTCCTTCCTTCCATCCTTCCTTTCTTCCATCCTTCCTTCCTTCCTTCCATCCTTCCTTCCTTCTATCCTTCCTTCCATCCTTCCTTCCTTTCTTTCCATCCTTCCTTCCTTCCTTCCATCCTTCCTTCCTTCTATCCTTCCTTCCATCCTTCCTTCCTTTCTTCCATCCTTCCTTCCTTCCTTCCATCCATCCTTCCTTCCTTCCTTCCATCCTTCCTTCCTTCCTCTCTTGACCACTCTTTAGGAAATATTTTTTCTATTAATTATATCAGTTATTTTTTTAAGTGAAAATGTGATGTCGGTGGCAAATGAGCCCTTATGGACAGGTGGGCTGGAGGGCAGCGGTCACTTGTCTGTATCCCATGGCAGGGATTGACCTCTGCCCCCCCCCCCTCCCCCCCCCCTCTCTTTCTTTATGTGTATGTGTAACGCGAGAAATTACATTAATAGGGGAAGAGATGAAATAACACAAGTATCAATAAGCTAACGAGGAATTTTCCTCCACGCCTCATTCCTGAATCACTGGTTAGGCTTATATTTTAAGCCAGTGGTAGTTGACCACGTATCGAAACGAAGTGAGAAGGGGAGCTGAACGTCAGGTTAGCATTTAGTAGCAGACGGACTCCCGGTGGGTAAGCCCACTGGGAGGTGACCTTATTCGCCCTTGGTAAAGGTATGTTGTGAAACGTTTGTTAACTAGAGATGTAGACATGACCTACTGGTGATTCATTTTGTTGACCAAGACTAATGAAGTGCATTACTTAGGGTCCCAAGGTAGGATGCTGTTGGCGGACCAGGGGGCCAAGCGCTCACAAATTAGCAGAGGGGGCAACCACAACATGTCCCCAGCCAGCCGTGTGAGGACAAGAGAAAGAAGGAAAAGAAAAATAAGTGAGAGGGAAACAGTTGGAGTGGATAGACTACGTATACATTATATAGGATAACGACTTGAGCTTACATGTGCGTGTGGGTCCGGGTTAAAAAAAAAGGAAACGTCCTGAGC
>JACEEZ010023000.1:450947-453447 GCA_016584305.1 Chionoecetes opilio | reverse complement strand
CACTACATGTCTTCAGTGGCACATAAAAGCCTGTAGTGATCCTAAAATTCGTAATATATTGTGCCTGGCGACATTAGTGCAGTGGCAAGTGACTGGCGACTATAGTGTTATCTACGGTAAGGATCTGGCGGCTCAGACCATGAAATACAAGTCGTGATAACTCCACTTAAATCCCAGGTGTTTCAGTCAAGGATATTATATTCTGTAATACAAGTCTAAGTTAGGTCATAAATTTATCGAAGTTTGGCCATAAGTCAGTAATTGTTCGATATAAGTCAGTCAAGGTTTAATACATGTCAGTCAGGTTTCAGTATTTTGTCTTTTATACGTAATCCTTATTCTTTAATTCCTTCCTATTTTTCCTTTAATCAACCTTCCCAACTTTTAATATTCTTCTAATGGCAATCACAAAAGTTCTATTACCAGTAAGACGCCTTAGTCGGCGAAGGAGGAGCGAGGTGTGCACGTGCGCACGTGCGGCGTCACCCGGACTTTGACCTGTGTGACATTGCTAGGTGTGTGGTCTCAAACCACACACCAAACCCCACACCAAATTTCAACGTAGTCGGTACAGCCGTTTCTCAGCTATAGCAAGATAACGTTGTCTGACACCCCTCACGCGGCACGCGCCACGCGCCATGCTGACCCCTCACGTGAGACAAAACATGTCAAGCACAAATAGGGATTGAATGGGGCGGGGCTATCAGATGGCGAAGACCGCTGTCAATCGGAAGCGGGATTCCAAAGATATAAGCTCCTGAAAAGCGTGATGGTCGGTCGGTCGGGTCGGGTAGGCCGCTTATATGTATGGAGAAAAATCCCGTTCCAGTGAGGACTCGCGAGCGCTTCGCTCGTAATAACATTAGTATCTTCCATTACCTCCATATACTACGCGTCAAAATATTGTTCGCCGCATCATAACAGACGCTGGGAATATTTGGGAATAATAATTCATAAGGGAATTCTGAAAATGTACTCTATAGCAGCCTAGTGACTTCCGAGAGAGATATCCTACATATGGCAGCTTGTTTAAAGTACGGGCAGTCCATCAAGACCGTTGAGGAATGTTCAGATGCCACTTGTCAATTATTATAGACGAAGCATTTTGAAAAGGATCGCCTCACTCCCCGCGAGTAATTTGAACAGACGCGCGTTGGTATAACTATCATTATTTTCATAATGGGTGGCAAGAAAGACCTAACAAAGGAGCAAATTAAAGTTATTGTGACTCTACACAAGGCAGAGAGGTCAGAGGTAGAAATATCAAGGATTGTGGGTGTTGCGAGGAAATGTGTGATGAAGTGGGTGGAGAGTTTCGTGAACGTGGCGGGGTGGCGACACCGTAACATAAAGAAGTGGCCACAGCGAGGATGTAAAACATCAGCAAGCACCGTAAATGTCATGAAACGTCAAGTGGATGCCCATCCTCATATAAGATTTCAACGTCGTTTATTAGACGTCCAACTCAACAGGAACTAAGTGATTCACGGAGAGATGCCACCGAGCGCCTAACTTCTGATCTTTCTATTATTTCTGATTGGGGCAAAGCAAACCTTGTTTTGTTCAATGCCTCAAAAACCCAATTTCTTCACCTATCTACTCGACAAAACCTACCAGATAACTATCCCCTCTTCTTCAATGACACTCAACTGCCTCCTTCTTCTACAATGAACATTCTAGGACTATCCTTTACTAAAAATCTGAACTGGAAATCTCACATCTCATCTCTTGCTAAAACAGCTTCTAAGAAGTTAGGTGTGCTGTGGCGTCTGCGTCCTTTTTTTTCTCCCTCCCAATTGCTTGCTCTCTACAGAGGCCTTATCCGCCCATGTATGGAGTATGTCTCACATGTTTGCGGAGGATCCACTCATACAGCTCTCCTAAACAGGGTTGAGTCAAAAGCTTTTCGTCTCATCAACTCCTCTCCTCTGATTAACTGTCTTCAATCTTTAAATCACCGCCGCAATGTTGCTTCTCTTGCTCTCTTCTACCGTTATTTTCATGCTCACTACTCTTCTGAACTTGCCAACTGCATGCCTCCCCCACTCCCGCGGCCTCGCTGCACAAGACTTTCTACTCATTCCCATCCCTATTCTGTCCATCTTCCTAATGCAAGAGTTAATCAGTATCTTTACTCTTTCATCCCTTTCACTGGTAAACTCTGGAACTCTCTTCCTGTTTCAATTTTTCCACTTTCCTATGACTTAAATCTTTTCAAAGGAAGAGTAACAAGACACCTCCCGAACTAAATTGGCCTACCCCTTTGTTTTTATTTTATTCTCTTACTGTCTTCTTTATAGGGACTGGCAACTAAGCGGGCTTTGTGTTACCCATTTTTGTTGTGCCCTTGGCCAGATCCCTGTGATATAAATAAAAAAAAAAAAAAAAAAACAGCAAGAAAATTATTACGATATGACATTTACATCCTCGCTCTGGCTACTTCTTTATGTTACGGTGTTGCCACCCCGCCACGTTCACGAAACTCCACCCACTTCATCAC
>JACEEZ010023000.1:435947-445947 GCA_016584305.1 Chionoecetes opilio | reverse complement strand
CAATGTCGGACAGCGGATTCATGTTGTCACCACGTGACCACGGTGGTCCGACGTGTACTGTATATTTTCATGAGGTGGCCGGTGTGTGTGTGTGTGGGTCTCGTCCGGCGAACGATGCCCCGCCCCTTTTTGTCGGCCGGACAGGCCGCGCCGGTGGTGTGTGGCCGGCTTAACACACGTGTATATGGCAGAAGTTTACATCATCGCATACACTGTTTCCTAGGCTGCTAGGAACTTGTTATTGATGTTTGTATTATCCTGAATTACATGAAACAAATCTGATCCAATGAACATAAACATTATAGTAACAGCATAGCAAACAATTTAGTACATTATTTTAGAGTACAATTATAATTACCTCGCGAGCCACGACTTTGACAGCACAGATGTACCTACACGTGCTACGAGGGAGGCGAGAACAATTACAAACATTGACAGAGATGCAAATGTCTGCGTCTCCAAACAGTCGAACTCACTGACCCCACAAACCTTTTTCATTTTCCCTTCCCTGCAATATTTATCCTTCAACCCTTGGCGGCAGATGCTATAGCTTCAAACTATCACTTAACGGTGCCTTGCTAATGAATGGAGAGAGTGTGAGCGTGAAATGGGGGTATTAACAGAGAGAAAAAGGAACATTAGGTGACATTTACGATCAGGCGGGGAGTATTGAATAATTGATTGATTTAATGCTAAAAGGGGAAAATGTGCCAGACATCGGAGGTCATATGGCACTATGGCAAAGCATAATGAAGGGGAGGGGTCACAGAGAAAGAGTGAAACGGTGAGGGAAGGGGAAAGGAATGGAACGTTATAGCAGTAGGGTTAGATCAGAGGAAGGATGTGTATTTGTTGGGGGAAGGCGATCATAAATTGGGAAATGGGTCAGGGGGGTGAGTAAGGAAAGTTTCTGTGATGTAGATAACTTGAGCCTTATAACAAGAAATAAGGAGACAAAGGTCTTGTCTGTGGGATCGGAAGTCGTGAATGTTCCAATGAAGAACAGACAGAGTGTAGAGGTTAGCGGGTGATGATAGTCGGAATGGTAGCGGTCGGAGTAGAGGGGTTAGCAGGATCAGCGATATCAGGTTGGGGATCAAGTGTAGTAGGTGAAGGACAGTCAGTAGGGTCAGGGGGGCGAGGGGAAGGGGATGGTTGAGACAAAAGGGAGTCTTTTGTACAGCCAGGAGGAAGGGGCAAGTTAAGAAGAGACTTAAAGGGACGGTCAGAGGTCAGATCTTAAACAGCGGGACGGTCAGAGGTAGTAGAAGAAGAGGGAGAGGACATAGGGGGATCAGAGGGAAGGGGGGAAGGGTGCAGCGGGGAGAAAGATGGAGAAGGTGGGGAAGAGGAGGGGCAGGGGGGAAGTTGGGAGTCAGAAGGAGGAAGAGGGGTAGGCGAAGGTGGGAGGGAATAGGATGGATCTCAGCTGAGACTGTGAGGGTTGACACAGAAGGTGGGGATGATGAGGCGGTTTGTGAAGAGGGCAAAGGGGTCATGTCTTGAGACTGAGCGAGGTACTCCTCGATCATAGCCATGGTCTCAACAGGAGAGTCAGGAGGGGAGACCTGGGAGGCACAGGGTTTCTTAGTAGGAGGAGATATAGAAAGTGGGGTGTGAGGAACTGAGAAGGGAGAGATAGTGGAAGGTTTCGGGGGGGAGGAAGGGGGAGGACGTTTAGTTCGTCTGACATGAGTAGGCCATGGGGAGCGTTGAGGAAGGGGTGTGGGGATCGAGGAAGGGGTAGAGGGCGGAGTATCTGGACTGAGGACGGCAAAGGGGTTATTTATGGAGAGAAAGGGGGCAGCAAGAGGAGCAAAAGAAGGACGAGGAGTGGGAGGAGGAACAGTGAAAGAGAGGGTAGGAGAGGTTGTAGTAGGGGGATCCGGAAGAGTGGGATTGGAAATAAGCCGGGAGACGGGGGTAGGCGAAAAACCTAGGCGGCGAGCTTCCTGGCGGGCTTCCCATAAAGTGAAGCCCTTCTTACATCTGATGGATGCCGCTTCCGATTCAAAGTGGTGGACAGGACAACCCCTGTAGAAGACGTTGTGTGAACTACCACAGTTCGCACAAGTGGGAGACGTTACAGGACATGTGGAACGAGCATGGCCAGGTTGAGCACAAAATGAGCAGCGGGCAGAGGATCGGCAGTGCTTGGTAGGGTGGCCAAAACGCCAGCAGGACTGGCACTGGCGTGGAGTAGGGCGGTAAGGTTTAACAGAGTAGTGGACCCCGGCAACATAAATGCTATCAGGGAGATCTTGCCTTTTGAAAGTGACTTTGGCAATGTTGGTAGGGGACTTACGGCGGCCCCGGGGTGGGATGATGTAGCAGTAAACTGCAACGGCATCATAATCCTTTGCCAAAAGGCCGAGGAGGACATCCGCGCACTCAGACCATTCGGTGTCATCGACTGGGCAAGAACGCGGGGGGATGAAAACTGTTCCAGTGCAGGTGTTAAGAGTTATGTCGGGCGTAATGTCCGTTGCCGGGCATGGCCGGGTGATGGCCGTTGCCGGGCGTTTCGGGCATTGCCGGGCGTAATGGGTTGCCGTCGAGGTCTTTAAGGTTGAGCAGTGCATGAGCTTGGGCCTCGGTGTCAACAGTCACCAGGCGGGACCGGTCGGGGTGGGTACGGAATGCAACCTTGCCAACTTGCCGTTGGAGGCATGCCGTGAAGCGTAGGGCATTAGCAGAGTAAGGGGCGGTGCTAGGGACGATGAAGAAACGGTCCCACTTTACAGGACCAAAAAGAGTGTCGAAGGAGGGGTGAGGGTGAGAAGTAGATGTGCGTGGGCGTGTGGAAGAGGTGACCGTGCGGACTGTAGTTCTCCCGGAGGGAGAAGGGTTGTAGGGTGCAAGAGTAGCTATACATGATGAGGGGGACAAAGAAGGTCGGGGAAGAGGAAGGATAGGGGAAGGATCTGGAGGGGTAGAGCAGGTAGGCAAGGATGGAGAAGGTATGGAAGAGGTAATCAGTATTCCGGGCCGTAGTCAAAAGAGGAGCAGGGGTCGGTAAACCAGTAGAGCCATTTGGTAGAGGGGCTGGCCCTGAAGCCCCTATAAAGGTTAAATTATCATCATTGGCCATGGTGAGCCTGAAGTAAAGAGGGGGAAATAACCGGTCAGCCCCTCATAACCCCAAGAGGGGTAAGGGCAAAGTTACAAGGGTATACCGTGCCCGTAGCACTCTGAGGCCGTTCGTGACTGACCCGAAGCCAGCCTTATATCCCATCAGTACGGCACTCACACCTTAGGAGGAAAGGGGGATAGGAGGAGGTACACGAGGAGAGATAGAGGGAAGGAGGGGAAAAAGGAGAGAGACAGGAAAGGCCAGGCAAAATTAGTCAGACTGAGGACAGGGGCCCAAAGCCAAGGGAGTAACCAGGAGTTCGTCCCCCGGGCGTCAGGCCCCAATCCCCGGGCCCGAAGCCCCCCCACGATGACAGCGGGCCTGGGAACGGGGGGGGGGATGGATCTATAGAGAGATACTGCAAACAAAAATCCTAAAATTATTGTCATGCACATATATACGTAATATATATACACACACACACACACACAACACACACACACACACACACACACACACACACACACACACACACGCACGCACGCACGCACGCACGCACGCACGCACGCGCGCGCGCGCACACACACACACACACACACACACACACACACACACACACACACACACACACACACACACACACACACACACACACACACACACACACACACACACACACAAAGAAAAAAAGGTGCAAAATGTGTCACAGATTATGCACCTTCAATAAGGGTGCAAAGTTGCACCCATATGGGTGCACAATTGCACTTTTAACGGGGGTTGCACCTTAAGAGGTGCAACTATGCACCCTTATGGGTGCAACTTTGCACCCTTATTGAAGGTGCAAAATATGTGACACATTTTGCACCTTTTTTTCTTAGTGTGCACACACACACACACACACACACACACACACACACACACACACACACACACACACACAAATAATACCATGGTGTTACCAGTACTGACCTATGCAGCTTAAATTTGGGGATACTATATACTTAAAGAGCTACATTTAAAATTCTTAAAACAGATGTTGTGTGTTCATGAAAACGCTAGCAATGATATGATATACGGTTGATTGATTTAATGCCTAAAAAGGTGAATGTGCCAGACATCAGAAGTATATGGTGAACTTGGAGTGTACCCACTGGAAATTCATATAAAGTGCAGAATGTTAGGTTACTGGTCTCGGCTAATTACAGGTAAAAACACTAAATTATGCTATATAATGGATCAATGTTTGTTGCATTTGGATATGTTAGGGTTATGCACTTCTCTATGGGTTGCCTGCATTAAGAATATATGTAATGAGTGTGGTATGTCAGGGATGTGGTTATCACAAAATGTGCCCAACACTACATGGTTTAAGAAAGCAGTTGAAGTGAGATTAAAGGATCAGTGGATTACTACCTGGCATCATAATTTATCAACAAAAACTTTATGCAGTAACTACAATATATTTCAGCTGATTTATGGTATGGAGGTGTACCTCGTCAAACTACCGAAAAGTATTCGCATCCAGGTAACTAGATTCAGAACAAGCAACAATAGACTACCAATAAATGTTAGTAGATACACAGGTGTAAACAGAGAAGATCGTCTTTGTAGCAAGTGTATTGCTAATGTTGCAGGAGATGAATTTCATGTCCTTTTCGAATGTAATAACGAGGAAATTGTAAGGCTGCGGGATATGTATATCCAGAAATACTACACAATTATGCCAACGCATTTTAAGTATGTTGCGTTAATGCAAAGTACCAGTGTGAATGTTTGAAGAACTTGTCATTATTCATCAGATCAATTTTGAGCATGTTTAGATAAGCTAACAAGTATATCTGGTTATTAGTTATCTTTATTTATATTTTTCTATGTGTCACTTAGTTATGGAAATTGACAATTGGATTTCTCCTAACTTTCAGTTTACGTAGTACTTATATGTATGTTTCTATTAGTATCGTTTAAAATGTCCTTCCAAATGTATTGTATCTTATAGGAGCTGTGCTCCATACCTTATTTATAAAGTCTGAGCAGTAATAAATTCTATTCTATTCTATTATATTATATTCACACACACGCGCGCGCACACACACACACACACACATACACACACAACACACACACACACACACACACACACACACACACACACACACACACACACACAGTCACACAGACACACACACACAGTCTATAAGCCAAATATTATCTATTAAAAATATTGTTTTGAAACGAGGTTACAAAAGAGATAAATGTAGTTATGAAGGACATCAAGTTGGATTAAAGAAGAGAACCCTTGTCTTGCTTGCTTGTCTTGTCTTGGAGAACATCTTGTCTTGTCTTCACGTCTGGGTTGGTGTTGGTCGGTGGTTTTTATGTCTAAGTTAAGATCAATCACCTGGCAAGCCTGTCAGGAATATCTTGTTTGGTACGATCCTGGGACAAAAACACGTTTAGGAATAGTGTTTAGGAATTCCTGTTTTTTTCTGTACCGGAGTATATTACTTTTTTTGGTCTTAGGCACGTGACGTACATTCAATGCAGAATGAATGTTGTGCCGCCCCTCACGGTGCCGTGGTGGTGGATGCGGTGGTGGCTGTGGCTGTGGCAGTGGCGGTTGTGGCAGTGGCAGTGGCAAGCGCTGTGGCAATGGTGACAGTGGCAGGCCGAACACTTTTGGCGGGGCGCTGTTGCTGCCGCTGTTGTTGGTGGTGTTGCTGCCACTGGCGACGCTGTTGTTGCCACTGCTGTCGTTGTTGCCGCTGTTCCCGCCACTGTAGCCGCTGTAGTCGCCGCTGTTCCCGCTGCTGCTTTACCTCCAGCAGACGGGCGGCGATGGCGTCCTTGACGGCCGCCACCATGGCTGGCGGGCCCCTGATGGTGACGGTGTTGGTGGTGGTGTCGGTGGGGGGCGGCACCGTCACCCTCACGCCGGGGTGTTCCTGTGCCAGCTTCAGGAGCGCCGCGCCCCCACCACCCACCACGTGGCGCCGCAGCTCAGGGGCAACCTCCACCACCGCCACGCACGCCTGCCTTGCAGCACGCCGACGCTCGGCAGCCTCGCGAGTCTTGGCCTCCGTGTCCTGCAGGTGCCGCGTTAGGTCCTTGGCGGCCGCGGACACCTGGCTCTTGAGGCCCCGCAGCATCACCTCCTGCGACACAGTGTCGTCAGGGGGAGGCACGCGCACGACCAACGACGGGTATGTTTGACGCAGCTTGTCCAGCGTGTCGCCGCGCGGGCCGATCACGTGTCGGCGCATGTTTGGGGCCACAACAAGGACCGCGTCCACTGTGTCCTCCAGCCACGACTGTCCCACCCCGTCCCGGGGGAGGCGTGGGGGAGGGACGGGGGCGCGGCGCTGCCTCCTGTCCTTGGCTTTGACTATCGTGGCCTCCGGGGCGGCGGTGGCCTCCAGAGTGGTGGTCTCCGCGGCCTTTGCCGGCTGCTCCTCAATGCTCACCTTGTCAACAATTGTTTCATTCTTGATTTTCTTGTGTTTTTTGTGGCAGACGACCTGCCAGCCGGCGGCGCTGGCGTCGTCTTGTTCTTGGCCGTCACGGACACGGCGGCGGCGACGACGCAGCTTCTTGCGCCGTGGCTGCTGGACGGCAGTGCCGGCAAGGTTGTCGTCCTGAGCAACGGATGCCATCAACTCTTCAGGTTCGAGGACTGCTGCTTTGGTGGCGTCGATTAATTCACCCGAAGATACGTCTAGGGATGTTTGAGCGGGGAGGCAGGTTTCCTGCGGCACCACCAGGCAGGGCTAGGGGAGGACCTCGGCACTGTGCTCCTGGTGGCGGCTCGAGTGCTCCTCCGGCAGGGCGGGCGATGCCTGCTGTTCCGCCTTGACGTCGGGGACGAGCACCTCGACGCTCTCCATGCCGGCCATCGCGTCTTTGTTTTTGTGGCGCTTCCCGCGGCACAGCTTGGCGAGGCTCCTGAACAGGCTCTTCAGGCCGGCGCAACACCCACACTGGGCTTCCTTGGCTTCCTGGGTCTCTTCACTAACACGCTGCTTTACAGTCTTGGGAGTCATGACCTATACTTTCTATACCCACCAGTGTGCCTCGCGTTGACGCAGGTCCCCAATTCCCTACAATCAGTTTGGAGTTAGCAAATAGCAACAAATCCTTTTTTGGCACACACTCCACTACAACATCATCACTACTAGTGTCTCTAACTCCAAGTTCACCCTGATTGGCTACTACAGTGTCTGCCTAGATCCAAGCTGGCGTCAGTAAGGATCACGTGCCTCGTGCCTCCCAACACAGCCTTAGGGTCCCGGGGTTCCAATATGTTCAACTCCAACCTCGCGTCAAGGAACCTCTCACGCCACACCCATCATTATCAGCATCATCAGCAGCATTACCACATTATTGGTCTGTACTCATGCCAAGAGTACATTTACTAGAGTATTACTTTTATTTATAATAACAAGTTCACATATAACCACTTTTGTATAGCTTACGCATATGTACCTACAATATTACTGAAGTAGGGAAGAGGAAGGTTACAGGGTGACATACAGGGTGACATATCAAATAATTAATTAAGGCAGATGGCCGTGAAAAATATGTTGTCTGCTTTACAGCTGGTGACGTGCATTCACCGCGGCCATCCAAGTTCTTCTAACCTTTTCTCCTTCTTTCATTATAACCCTCTAACGTGTTGATGCATTGTCTGATAATTTTTACATCTTTTTCAGAAGAAAATATAACCCTATGGAAGTAGGAATTAGTGGTATTTTATAAATAATTGCATTAGTAGGCATTGTTGGGGAGGCACTAGGCTGCCCAACCCGGCGTTACCAAAGGTTCCAATCTATGGTATCGATACAAACCAACAGCGGCCAATAAGACGACTGAGAAATCGGATTTGTTGTTGGGGATGGAAATGGCCGCTCATTGGTAAGGACCCCAACGCATGGGGACGACTGAGAAATCGGCCCATGGTTTCGCTTCGTCCTCTCCCCTTCCTTCTCCTATAGAAAAAATAACGCTATATGAAAGGAAAAAAAGAAAAACATGCTAATAGATAATGATTGAACAAAATATAAAGATGGAAAAAATGGTAAAATCTAACTAAATTCGTGAATAGATGAACAATATAGTCTACTTCTTCTTACTCTTCCTTTTCTTCTTCCTTCTTCTTCTTCTTCTTCTTCTTCTTCTTTTTCTGCTTCTGCTTCTTCTTCTTCTTCTTCTTCTTCTTCTTCTTCTTCTTCCAGTCCTTCCCATATCTCTCCTATAATAATAATAATAATAATAATAATTTTATTCTCACCCGAAGGCATACAAGAAAAAACAACAACATAATGGTAATAATAACAGCAAATAAAAATAATATATAGACGAGGGAATGAACTTAAGTACTAAAGCAAATAATTGATAATAGCTATATTTCTCTATAATGATAATGTCTCTTCTCTTCCTATAGCCTTTGTGAGTGGCTAGTTACTACGTTAATCCTTAGTTAAAACGATGGATAATAAAATAGAAGACCTTGACCTAACTTTATGTATGTATGTATGTCCCTTGAGATAAGTTTGGTGGCAGTAGTGGTTGTGGTAATAGTTCTAGTGACATACGGCGACACACACACACACACACACACACACACACACACACACACACACACACACACACACACACACACACACACACACACACACACACACACACACACACACACACACACACAGGAAGACGTGAACGTAATTTGTAGGGAGTTTGTAGTGGTGGCGACACAAAGTTTAGCAGAGAGGAAAGGGTAATGATAGCTGTGTGGTGGTGGTGGTGATTATGATGGTGGTGGTGGTGGTGTGGTGATTATGGTGGTGGTGGTGGCGGTGGTGATTATGGTGGTTGTGATGTGATGATGGTGGTGGTGGTGGTGATTATGATGGTGGTGGCCGGTGGTGGTGGTGGTGATTATGATGGTGGTGGTGGTGGTGATTATGATGGTGGTGGTGGTGATTATGATGGTGGTGGTGGTGGATGATTATGATGGTGGTGGTGGTGATGGTAGTGTGGGAATGATGGTGATGATGGTGGCGGTGGTGGTGGTGTTGTGATAATGGTGGTGGTGGTGTTGTGATAATGGTGGTGGTGGTGTTGTGTTGTGGGGATGATGGTGAGGATGGTAGTAGTGGTGATGGTGGTGGTGATGGTTGTGTTGTGGTGATGGTAATGGTAGTGGTGTTGTTACTTCTGTATGACGAAATAGGGATGAATGATGGATGAAGTAATGACGAAAAGAATATAAAGAAACCTACAATAGAAATACAATAGCAAAGAGAAAATAATTAAAATAAACGTTACGAAAGATGAGGAAGAAGAAAGAGAAAGATGGATTAATGGAAGTCCACCTATCCACCTTAACAGTATCAATAGTCCACCTGTCCACCTGTCCACCAAGGTATCAATAAACACTACCACATTTCGTATACAAGGTGACGGCCAAGAAATACTGGGTCGTAAATGGTGACAGGTAACACAGTGTCATCATACTTGGCGTGGCAGCGATCGATAGTGTTATTATATCATACCGTAAAGATAGATAGATAGATAGATAGCGTTATTATATCATAGTGTAAGGATAGATAGTGTTATTATATCATACCGTAAGGATAGATAGATAGATAGCGTTATTATATCATAGTGTAAGAATAGATAGTGTTATTATATAGCGTAAATAGGCAGTGGATAGACAGTGTTCTTACCGTAAAGATAGATAGATAGATAGATAGATAGATAGTGTTATTATATCATACCGTAAGGATAGATGGCGTTATTACATCATAGTGAAAGGAGGGAATAGCATGTCGTAGGAATGTACTTGTGTAGAGGTGCTGCGGAATGACATGAGAGTGAGGGGAAGGAGAAACTGGTATGGATACTACAGAGAGTTGTGTGTGTGTGTGGAGA
>JACEEZ010023000.1:398447-433447 GCA_016584305.1 Chionoecetes opilio | reverse complement strand
ACACACACACACAAAAGTGATATATATCGTAGACACTCTTTGTTTTCTGAATTTATAAGACTGGTTTGTACAGTACTTCCTTTGTAGAAAATATATTACAGAGTACGCAGTGAGAGAGAGAGAGAGAGAGAGAGAGAGAGAGAGAGAGAGAGAGAGATAACACATCCACCTTGATTTATGTACCAATCGAGACTTTCTTTTCTCCTGGATGGAATGTTTTATCTCTCGTCTCTCCCTCCTTATCTCTCCTCCCTTTCTTTCTCCTCCTTATCTCCTCCTCTCCTTCCTCTCCTCTTTACCTCCATTTTCCCCTTGCATCTTTTCTTCCTTTATCTTTCATAACTATCTCTACTTTCTTACTTGCCATATTACTTTCTTTACCCTTTTATTTATTTATTTATTTATTTATTATTAAAAAAACATAATTTTTCTATCCCTTTATCTTTTTAATTCCTTTTCTTCTTTCCGCCTTTCTATCTTATCCTCATTCTTCCCACTTCTATATTGACCTCCGCCAGCCAAGTTGGAGGGAGGTTATGTTTTCACCCCGATCTGTTTGTTTGTTTGTTTGTTAGTGTACAGGATTTCTCAAAAAGTTACGAATAGATTTGGACCAAACTTGGTATACCAAGTCTATTTGGTATAAGAAAGAACTGATTTAATATTGGATGAAATCTATTCACAACTGTTGCCATGGCAACCAATTGATGAAATATTCGACCGGAGGTATGCGCTCATACTGAGTGCATATATATATATATATATATATATATATATATATATATATATATATATATATATATATGTATATATATATATATATATATATATATATATATATGTATATATATATATATATATATATATATATATATATATATATATATATATATATATATATTTATTATTATTATTTTTTTTTTTTTTTTATGAAATCGAATCACAACTGTTGCCATGGCAGCCAATTGATGAAATATACGGGCGGAGGTATGCGCTCTACTGAGTGCCCCTCCCTAGTTTGCATTGTTTTTCCTCTATCGTCATCCATTTCTTCCATATTTCCTTATCTTTCCTCCCTTATCTTTTTCCTCATCATTATTTTTTCCTATTTTTGCATATCTCCCTTCTTCCCTTCCTTTATTCCCTCTTTCTTGTCTTCCTTCTTACCGCCATTCTTATTTCCCATTACTCCTCTCCTCCCTCTTTTACTACCTTCTTCTTTCTCCTTCTTCCTTCCATTTCCTCCCATTTTTTCATGGCTTCATTTTATCATAACTTTATCTATTTTTCTTCCCATTCTTTGCTTTATCTCCCCTCCCTTTCCTTTTTCTGTTATCACTATAAAAAAGTAATAGTTATCGTATCCTAGCGCTTCGTGTCCTGGTGGAACGCCGACGTGAGTTTCGACAGGGGATGCTTGCAGCCTATGTTGATCTCAAGAAGGCGTTTGACTCAGTGCAACGTGAGTCACTCTGGGATCTTCTGCGACTTCGAGGGATTCCTGCAAGGACTATTGGTTTGATAACTGGTCTGTATTCTGGGACTGAGAGTGCTGTGAAGTGTGGGGCAGGTGTATCCAGCTTCTTTCCTGTGAATACAGGAGTGAGGCAAGGGTGCGTCCTTGCCCCATCACTTTTCAATGCTTGTATGGACTGGGTATTGGACAAGGTTGTAGATCAAAGTGATTGTGGAGCATCCGTCGGCAACACCAAGATCACTGATCTTGTTTTTGCCGATGATGCAGCAATCTTTGCTGAGTCGCTGGAGGTCCTGGTGATGGCTCTCGAGGCGCTGCACGAGGAGGCAAAGCCTTTGGGACTTGAGGTCTCCTGGCTCAAGACCAAGGTCCAGGTGTTTGGAGACTTACTAGATGAAGCAGTACAGTCTGTTCATGCGTGTGGCGAGGACATTGAGATCTTGGAAAGTTTTACATACCTTGGTAGCGCAGTCCATAATGACGGCGGGTCACGTCAAGAAGCCTTACGGCGGATTGGCATAGCCCACGGTGTTATGGACTCGCTCAGCTGGAGTATTTGGCGTTGTCGGTACCTGTGCAGGAGGACAAATATTCGGATCTTCAAATCGCTTGTGATCCCTGTCCTACTCTATGGTTGTGAGACATGGACACTAAATAGTGACTTGAAGAGACGAATCAATGCCTTTGGTAATAAGTGTCTTCGCAGAATCATGGGGTATCGCTGGGATGATTACGTGTCAAATTAGCGATTGCACCGTGAGACTGAATCGAGGCCTATTACCTGCATAGTCCGTCAGCGCCAACTTCGGCTATATGGGCATGTGACACGCTACCCTGAAACCGATCCTTCCCATCGGGTTGTATCCGTAAGAGACAATCCGGCGTGGAGGAGGCCAAGGGGGCGCCCACAAGGCTCGTGGCTGGGGCAAGTTGATGTTTCTTGTCGAGAGCTGCTTGGTATGGGAAAGGAGCCTGCATGGGAACTCGCGCGTGGTGACCCCCGGGAGTGGCGTCGTAGGGTGGGCGAGGCGACGCGCCCCCCGGCGTATACTCCCAATGATTGATGATTGACTATAGTTATCAACATATTTCACTTATCTATCTGCTTTTTTTCGTATTTTCCTTTCCTTTTTTTTATTATTTTAATTTCCTTACTTTCCCCTTTTGTTTCCTCCTCTTTTCCATCCTTTTTACTTGCTTTCTTTTCTTCTTTTTTCCATTCTTTTTTCCCATCCCAGTAATGGTTTCGGTAATGACACATATTTTCCCACATTCTTATGGTCATTTTTTCCCCTTTTTTATGCTCGCTTCTATTATTCTGTCCTTACTCTCTTTTATTCGTCTTTCTATCTTATTCGTCCTAGTCTTTCGTCTTTTTCCTATCTCCTCTTTTACTCTCTCTCTCTCTCTCTCTCTCTCTCTCTCTCTCTCTCTCTCTCTCTCTCTCTCTCTCTCTCTCTCTCTCTCTCTCTCTCTCTCTCTCTCTCTCTCTCTCTCTCTCTCTCTCTCTCTCTCTCTCTCTCTCTCTCTCTCTCTCACACACACTTTGCACCCCAGGCAGGCATTATCGCGGCGCGGGGAAGGCAGCAAGAACGCCATTATCACAACAGGTGAAAGAATAATTTTACCAAATTACTTCCTTTCGCGCTGTGATTAATGCTGAAGTTACACACACACACACACACACACACACACACACACACCACACACACACACACACACACACACACACCACACACACACACACACACAACACACACACACACACACACACACACACACACACACACACACACACAACACACACACACACACACACACACACACACACACACACACACACACACACACACACACACACATCTCTCTCTCTCTCTCGTTTTGTTAGTAATGTTAGAAAACTGGGCGACTTCTAACGACATTAGATGAACGATTTGCCACCCTTCTAACTCTTTTATTCAATCCCCTAACATTCTCTCTCTCTCTCTCTCTCTCTCTCTCTCTCTCTCTCTCTCTCTCTCTCTCTCTCCTCTCTCTCTCTCTCTCTCTCTCTCTCTCTCTCTCTCTCTCTCTCTCTCTCTCTCTCTCGTGTTTTGTTAGTAATGCCTTAGTTTGTCCTCATAATACGTGTTGTCAAAGTTCGTAATGTTGTTGTGTTGTGTTCGTAATTTTGTGTAAGCTAAGCTAAAGTAAGGCTCTTTCTCTCACACACACATTTTTTTTTTTTCTCTCTCTCTCTCTCTCTCTCTCTCTCTCTCTCTCTCTCTCTCTCTCTCTCTCTCTCTCTCTCTCTCTCTCTCTCTCTCCTCTCTCTCTCTCTCTCTCGTTTTTGTGTTTTATTTGTTTTTGTTTTGTTTATGGCTTAGTTTGTCCTAATAAGTTCGTAATGCTGTGTTGTGTTGTGTTGTGTTATGTTGTATTGTGTTGTGTTCGTAATGTTGTTGTGTTGTGTAATGTGTTCGTAATGTTGTGTTGTGTTGTGTTCGTAATGTTGCGTTGTGTTGTGTAATGTGTTCGTAATGTTGTGTTGTGTTGTGTTCGTAATGTTGTTGTGTTGTGTTCGTAATGTTGTTGTGTTGTGTTCGTAATGTTGTTGTGTTGTGTTGTGTTCGTAATGCTGTGTTTGTTGTGTTCGTAATGTTGTGTTGTGTTGTGATGTGTTGTGTTGCGGCAAAAGGTGTATTAGAGCAGGCAACTCAACGCCTGTTTACGCTCCATATTTATTTTAATGACGCACTAAAATTGTGGTGCTCTCTATTTTATTTTTCCAGTTTGTAATTACGTTTTATGATGGTTTGATGTGCGTTAGTGTTGCATTAGTATGGTATGAAAGTGAAATATATTAAAATTAATGTCGGGAATGTCATATTTTACTCGATGTTTTCTTTTTAGTTGTGATTTTATGTATTTTATTTTGATAGTCAGGAAGACCAAAAAATAGAAAAAATAATGAGGTTTTTTTTTTTTTTTTTTTTTTTTTTTTTTTTTTTTTTTTTTTTTTTTTATATATATAACATATTTTCTTTTTCATTACTTTCAGTGTATGTTTTAATGTGTATTTGTAAATGTAATATCTTAATGTAGCCTATATTTTGATGTATATTTTCAGTGTTGATTTTAATATAATTGTTTTTTCTTTCGGTGTATTTAATAAAGTGAGTTTTTATGTGTTTTTGTAGTAGTCATCATATGTATTTTGTTTTGATAGTCAGGAAAACAAAGAAAAATAATAAGGGGCCACCAGAAATGACAGGCGTATTGTAGTCATTCTACTTTTTAACATACTTTTAACTTTTACTTCTAACATAATTTTCTTTTGCTTTTCTTTCAGTGTATGTTTTAATGTGTATTTGCACAATGTGTTCATTTTTATTTGTAAATGTAATATCTTATTGTATATTTTAATGTATATTTTCAGTGTGGATATTATTATATTTAAGCTTTTTTTTCAGTGCATATAGTAAGGTGAATTGAACTGTTTTGAACTGCATTAACATTTTTTTCTTTTTCTTTCCTTTCAGTGTTATTGACGTAGTGAGTGTGTTACAAGTCTACGCAACAGCCGGTTTCCTCACCGCTACTGATGCAAGGTAAGTCAACAATCCTACCCTTTAAGGCGTGTCACCTTAATGTTCTGTGTAACTTTTACATCACACCAAAAGGTTTCGTCCGCGTGGCTTGACTGAGGTGACCAGACATCGTATCGCACACACTGCGCGATGGTCAGGTTGATAGCGTGCTGGTCCCATTCTGTGGGTAGGCGGTTCGAATCCTCGCGCTCCCGGGGATTTTTCACTGACTAATTCGGGCGGTTACTGTCCCCCTTGAGCAAGGGGATGGGGATGGGGGTGTGTGGTGTGTGAGGTCCCAGCATTGCCCAAAGATCGGTAATAATGAGCTCCAAGCTCGCACTGAGAGTGTGAAAACTGACGATCGCGAGCCAGCTCGCGTGGACAAGACCATGGGTGAATAATACACACACACACACACACACACACACACACACACACACACACACACACACACACACACACACACACACACACACACACACACACACACACACACACACACACACACACACACACACACACACACACACACACACACACTCATGTAATGCAGGTGAACTACCTTCATGTCAATCAAATATGAGAAAAGATGATTTATTGAAAAGAAAATTGAAATACTGATTGACACATACCGACAATCTCTCTCTCTCTCTCTCTCTCTCTCTCTCTCTCTCTCTCTCTCTCTCTCTCTCTCTCTCTCTCTCTCTCTCTCTCTCTCTCTCTCTCTCTCTCTCTCTCTCTCTCTCTCTCTCTCTCTCTCTCTCTCATCTATTATATATATATATATATATATATATATATATATATATATATATATATATATATATATATATATATATATATATATATATATATATATATATATATAACTTTTTCTCACCAGCGTATATATTGTATATATCACCTTTTATGGGTGACATTTTTGTGTGTGTATGTGAAGGCTATTTGTCATTATTGTTACCTCCGCCAACGAAGTTGGAGAGGTTATGTTTTCACCCCGATCTGTCTGTCTGTCTGTTGAAATCTATTGACAACTGTTGCCATGGCAACCAAGTGATGAAATATTCGGCCGGAGGTATGCGCTCATACTGAGTGCATATATATATATATATATTTTTTTATTTTATTTTTATATAATATAATTTTTTTTTTTTTTTTTTTTTTTTTCCTTTTTTTTTTTAAACTTTTTTATATTCCGGCGGAGGTATGCGCTCTACTGAGTGCCCCCCCTTTAGTTATTACTATTATTATTATTATTGCTATTATTATTATTATTGTTATTATTATTATTATTATTATTATTGTTATTATTATTGTTATTATGTGCTGCCAGTGTATAATCAGAGTAATATTTGGTAATCCCACCACGTAATTTAAGACGGAAATACTCTGGGCCGCCTGGTGCTTATGCCTGTATAACTATGATATTACTTTCATTACTTTACTACCTTAATATTACTTCTATTACTTTTATTATATTTCCCATAGAATTGTTATTTATCTTGCTTAATTAACTCCTACGACCTGATATTGCCATTAAACAAAGAAGAAAAAGGAAATCTAAGCAGTATAAAATATTACTTTTATCACTTCTAAAAAAGATCCCCATAGATTTGTTATTGCTTAATCCTTTTGCTCCATTGCTTAATTGCTTATCTTTGCTTAAGTAACTCTTACGACCTCATATTGCCATTAAATAAAGAAGAAAAAGGAAATCTAAGCAGTAGAAAATATTATGGCGATAAAATATAATGAGGTTAACACACGAACCATAAAAAAAATAAGAAATAAATAAAAAAATAGGTCAACACACAAACCATAGAAAAAATATTGCAAATGAAAGAGAAAGTAGTGCGTCGTTTTATGAATGCAATTAGTGAAGGAAACAGAGCGATGGAATTAGCATAGAGAGGAAACAGGTATACTAGGGAAGGGAGGGAGGGAGGGAGAGAGAGGAGAGAGGAAGGAGGAAGGGAGGAGGGAGGGAGGAGGGAAGAGAGAGGGAGGAGAGGAAGGTAGAATAGGGATGGGAAATGAAAAACAAACACAATGGGTAGGTAGGTGTTGTGTTGCAGGAGGGAAGAGAAGGAGGGGGGGGTGAAGGAAGGAAGGAAGGAGGGAAGTGAAGGAGAGAGAAGGAGGGAAGAAGGGAGGGAACAGAGGGGAGGAGTGAAGGAGGGAAGGAGTGAAGGAGGGAAGAAGGGAGGGAACAGAGGAGAGGAAGGAGGGAAGAGGAGGAGAAGAAGGGAGGAGTGAAGGAGGGAAGAAGGGAGGGAGGGAGGAGTGAAGGAGGAGGGAAGAGAAGGAAGAAGGGAGATGGAGGGAAGGGAAGGAAGGAAGAAAGGAGGGAAGGGAGGGAAGGAGGGGAGGAGTGACAGCTTATGTATGGAGGTAGAAACGCGGAAGGAGGAAAGGAAACAAGAGAAGGAAAAAAGAAGAAAGCCAACTGGACAGGAAAGACAAATTCTCGTGCCAACTAGGACAACGAAGACAATTTGATACCTAATGATTGATAACTTTACTCCTCCTCCCCCTCCTCCTCCTCCTCCTCCTCCTCCTCCTCCTCCTCCTCCTCCTCCTCTTCCTCCTCCTCCTCCTCCTCCTCCTCCTCCTCCTCCTCCTCCTCCTCCTCCTCCTCCTCCTCCTCCTCTCCCTTGTTGCAGAGACTTACTACAAAAAATCAGGTGAATTAATGGACTTGTCTTCGTAATGAATAGTCTGGCGTGACGCAATGGGGACAAGGGTGTGTGTGTGTGTGTGTGTGTGTGTGTGTGTGTGTGTGTGTGTGTGTGTGTGTGTGTGTGTGTGTGTGTGTGTTGTGTGTGTGTGTGTGTGTGTGTGTGTGTTTTGTGAGTGTGACTGACTGTGTGTGTGTGTGTGTGTGTGTGTGTGGACTGTGTGTGTACGTGTGTGTGTGTGTGTGTGTGTGTGTGTGTGTGTGTGTGTGTGTGTGTGTGTGTGTGTGTGTGTTATTCCTCTGATTCTCTTCTGCACTTTATAAGCATGTATTTGGTTGTCTGGCTATTACTTTACTACATTTTTCCTACTCTTCTTCCTTCTTTACCGCTTTTTTCCTCTCGTCTTTACGCTTCCTCTTCATTTTCTTCTTCTTTTCCTCTTTTTCCTCTTCCTCTCCTTTTTCTTTTTCCTTCTTTACCTCTTTTTACTATTTTTTCCTTTCTTTTTTCCTCTCATATTTACTCTTCCTCTTCATTTTCCTCTTTTTTTCCTCTTTTTCCTCTTCCTCTCCTTTTGGTTTCCCTTCACACGTCATAAGAACATAAGAAAATAAGGAAGCTACAAGGGGCTGTGAGACCTACACGTGGTAGTTCCTGTTACTTAACACTACCTACATCCACCTTTCATCCCCATCCACGAATTTATCCAGCATCCTTTTAAAATCCCTATTGACTCCGCACTAACTACCTGTCTACTGGGTCCATTTCAACCATTTACCACCCTATTTGTGAACCAATTTTTCCCTATTTCCTTTTTAAATCTACACTTTTACTTACTTGCAATCATGACATATTTTCATGGCATCTCTCCCCATCCTTCTATGCCTACCTAACCTTCCTTCTCCCTTCCCTCTACCTGTTATCTCCCTTCACTATAAACCCATCACTCTCCCGCTCATAACAAACCCTTACTCCTTGGTAAAAAAAAAAAAAAAAAAAAAAAAAAAAAAAGTTCCAACCATGATCTTCTTGAAAATATTTTGATTAGAAAATGGAACGCCTAACAGCTCTTATTTATAACAATTTTCACGGATCTGTGACCGAAATATTTTCCCGGCCAGAAAGGCGACCAGAAAATGTACCGAGATTGTTGGCGAACACGTTTTTGCCATTTTACCACGTAACTATTAGTCCTCGGGGAGAAATGCATATAAGCAAAGTTGTGGTGCTAGTAAATGTCTGTCTTATGCTGCAATCCGTACTCCATTAGCTCTTATACTTTTTGAGATAATTGATGTTTTGTGAAAAAACAAACAAATATCGATTATTCAGTAACTTACATCCCAAAAGGATTTTCATATAGCTCAAAAGAAAGGTCTTTGCCTGCCAAATATTTGGCTTTTTACCGTTTTTGTCTAGGCCTCATAGTTTTTGAGTTATTTCAAAGAACGTCATCTTTTGTCAAAATCTAAAAAATTCCAAGGGGTACCCCCCCTGCGTACCCCTGCAGATTTTGGTGAAAATGTTCACACCTCAGATTCTCATGAAAATTTGTCCATCGCGGCTTTGAGTCACGCTGAACACGAATCTGGCTGGCGTCAGCTTTCTGATGACGCGAATGCTTTATCCTATTTTAACCTATGTCCCCTTATACAACCCATGGGCATGTTTACCAATATAGATATAATATATGAACGTCAAGTACAGAGTCATCTAGGCCAAGAATTATATTGCTGATGATGACGATGATGGTGATGATGAGTGATGCTATTAACAATAATAATAATAATAATAATAGCAATAATTACAAAAATAATAATATTGATAATAACAATAATAATTTAGTAGTATCAATTATTATTACTTTTATTATCATTATGATCATTAAATTTTACTTTTAGGGAACAGAGAGAGAGAGAGAGAGAGAGAGAGAGAGAGAGAGAGAGAGAGAGAGAGAGAGAGAGAGAGAGAGAGAGAGAGAGAGAGAGAGGAACTACCACAGAGAGAGAGAGAGAGAGAGAGAGAGAGAGAGAGAGAGAGAGAGAGAGAGAGAGAGAGAGAGAGGGGAACTAGCACGTCATGTAGTTTCCATTGTCCTATTGTAACTGCCTTTCACATTCCCTAATTCATATTAATACTTTGATTTATTTTGACTTTCCTATTTCCCCTTTGCATTCTCGTATCTGCCCTTCCCCTCTTCCTTGCAATCCTTCCTTCTATCCTTCCTCTCTCATTCCTGCCCTGCCATATAACTCTTTCTTCTCCTACATCCCCTTCCCTCCCTTCTCTTCCTATCTCTCTCTCTCTCTACATCTCCTGCATCCTACCCTCCCTTCCTTCCTCCCATTCCTTGCACCCTTCCCTCCCTCCCTTCCCTCTCTTCCTTCCCTCCCTTCCTTCCCTCCCATCCCCTGCAACCTTCCCTCCCTTCCTTCCTTCCCTCCCTTCCCTTCCTTCCCTCCCATCCCCTGCAATCTTCCCTCCCTTCCTTCCTTCCCTCCCTTCCTTCCTCTCATTCCTTCCCTCTCTTCCTTCCCTTCCTTCCCCTCTCTTCCTTCCCTCCCTTCCTTCCTTCCCTCCCTTCCCTCCTTCCCTTCCTCCCTCTCTTCCCTCCCTTCCCTCCCTTCCCTTCCATTCCTTCCCCCTCTTCCTTCCCTTCCTTCCTTCCTTCCCTCCCTTCCACCCTTCCCTCCCTTCCCTCCTTCTCTTCCTTCCCTCTCTTCCTCCCTCTCTTCCCTCCCTTCCCTTCCATTCCTTCCCTCTCTTCCTTCCCTCTCTTCCTTCCCTTCTTCCCTTTCCTTCCTTCCTTCCTCCCTTCTTTTCCTACCCTTCCTTCCTTTCCTTCCCTCCCTCCCTTCCTTCCCTCCCTCCCTTCCTCCCTCTCTTCCTTCCCTCCCTTCCTTCCTCCCCTTCCTTCCCTCCCTTCCTTCCCCTCTCTTCCTTCCCATCCCTCCCTTCCATCCCTTCTCTCCTGCC
Source organism: Chionoecetes opilio (assembly GCA_016584305.1). Classification (NCBI taxonomy): domain Eukaryota; kingdom Metazoa; phylum Arthropoda; class Malacostraca; order Decapoda; family Majidae; genus Chionoecetes; species Chionoecetes opilio. Next base: position 422,744 of record JACEEZ010023000.1, on the reverse strand, counting down.
TATCTCTCTCTCAACTTGAAGCTATTCCCAGTCAGGGTTTGGCTTGGCTGGCTAAACTCTGCGAATATTCCAAATGGGGCGATTCTCTACCTGACAAATGGTTGCCTCTCTCAGCCTTATAGCTTGATTCCGCTCGAGTGTTATTTTTTGTGTCCTCTTTCAGTCTTTCTGCCTGCATTTGTCTTCTATTGTGGATTGTTTTGTTCTGTTTGTGAAGGGAATAGTGAGAGAGAGAGAGAGAGAGAGAGAGGAGAGAGGAGAGAGTAGAGAGAGAGAGAGAGAGAGAGAGAGAGAGAGAGAGAGGAGAGAGAGAGAGAGAATAAAATATCATACACTGCCTATAACTTTTTTTTATTGTCCGTCTCTACTATAACACACACACACACACACACACACACACACACACACACACACACACACACACACACACACACACACACACACACACACACACACACACACACACACACACACACACACACACACACACACGAACCCTCACAGAAACTCCTGCAATACATACTCTCCTTCCTCCTCCTCCTCCTCCTCCTCCTCCTCCTCCTCCTCCTCCTCTTCCTCTTCCTCTTCCTCTTCCTCTCCTGCAATACATACTCTCCCTGCTTCTCCTCTTCTTTCCCTCCTCCTCCTTCCTCCTCCTCCTCCTCCTCCCTTCCTCCTCCTCCTCCTCCTCCTCCTGACCTCATTCTTCCTGTGGTTACATAAGACGGATCGCCTACCTCCCCGACCTCCTTACGACCTCCTGCCGACTCCATCCCGATCACTTTTACGAGGCCGACAACTTGGCGATACGGCGGGGAAAGTTTGTCCATCAAGTTCTCGTTGGTGCCTTTGTTTAGGTGTGTGTTTACCATCCGTCGTGTATCATGGCTTCAAGAAACAGTATTTACAGCCATTACCGAGAGTTTTTTAGTGTCTTTTAATGTCTTTTAGTCTTTAGGAAGAATGAAGGGTAGGAGAAGGAAGGGAGGATAGGAGGAAGGGGAAGGAGGAAGGAAAGTAAGGATAGGAGGAGAAGGAAGGGAGGGAGATAAATAAGGATAAGAGAAGGAGGAAGGAAGGGAAGTAAGGATAGGAGCAGGGGAAGGAGGAATGAAGGGTGAAAGATAGGAGGAGGAGGAAGGGAAGTAAGGAGGAGGAGGAGGAATGAAGGGTGAAAGATCGGAGGAGGAAGGGAAGTAAGGAGGAGGAGGAGGAATGAAGGAAAGTAAGGAGGAGGAGGAGGAGAAGGAGTAAGGCCCTCTCTACAGGGGCCTTATCCGCCCATGTATGGAGTATGTCTCACATGTTTGGGGAGGATCCACTCATACAGCTCTCCTAAACAGGGTTGAGTCAAAAGTTTTTCGTCTCATCAACTCCCCTCCTCTGACTGACTGTCTTCAATCTTTAAATCACCGACGCAATGTTGCTTCTCTTGCTCTCTTCTGCCGTTATTTTCATGCTCACTGCTCTTCTGAACTTGCTAACTGCATGCCTCCCCCCCTCCGCGGCCTCGCTGCACAAGACTTTCTACTCATTCTCATCCCTATTCTGTCCATCTTCCTAATGCAAGAGTTAATCAGTATCTTTACTCTTGCATCCCTTTCACTGGTAAACTCTGGAACTCTCTTCCTGTTTCTATTTTTCCACTTTCCTATGACTTAAATCTTTTCAAAAGAAGAGTAACCTCCCGAACTAAATTGGCTCACCCCTCTGTTTTTATTTTATTCTCTTACTGTCTTCTTTATAGGGACTGGCAACTTAGCGGGCTTTGTGTTACCCATTTTTGTTGTGCCCTTGGCCAGTTCCTTGTGATGAAAAAAAAAAAAAAAAAAAAAAAAAAGGAAGTAAGGATTAGAGAAGAAGAAAGAGGAGTAAGAATAGGAGAAGGAGGAATGAATGATCGGAGGAGAAGGAGGAAGGAAGGGTGAAGGATTGGAGTAGGAGAAGGAAGAAGGAGGAATGGAAGTAAGGATAGGAGGAGTAGAAGGAGGAAGGAGGGAAGGTCTTGCTGCCTGATTAACGTCTCACTTCATCACTTGACTGACATGAAATTGCTTGTGTGTTAACTGAAGGGGAATAATTTACTGAGTCACTGTATCTGAAGGGTTAAGTATAGTCAGTAAATTACTATCACATCCTTATCTGTTTATCACCTCATCAGTTATCATTATTAGTATCATTATCATTATTATTATTTGGATTTTTAGTGATATTACTACCATTGGAATTTACTATCATATCTTTATCTGTTTATCACCTCGTCATTTATCATTATTAGTATCATTATTATTGTTTTTATTTGGATTTTTATTAATATTACTACTATGGAAATTTTGTTATGATGAAGATTATGGTAATATGGGAGATCAAAAGTCATAAATTTCCATGGGATATTATTAAGCTGTAAAGCTAAACTATATACTCTCAGCTTTTTATAACTACTTTTTATGTATTTATTGGGTGGAATTAAACTTATTACTGGTTTTGAACAAGTAGAAAAATGTATAATTAAATGATGCTCACAATGACGAGGTTTTTGTATCGTAAGAAAATAAGAAAAAATAACTTACAGCTTTCTTACTTACCTTTCACCTTTTTTACTTACTTACTTACCTACCTTACTTACTTACTTACTTACCTACCTTACTCACTTACCTACCTTACTCACTTACTTACTTACCTTACTCACTTACTTACTTACCTACTTACTTACTTACCTTACTTACTTACCTTACTTACTTACCTTACTTACTTACTTACTTACCTTACTTACTTACCTACCTTACTCACTTACTTACTTACCTTACTTACTTACCTTACTCACTTACTTACTTACCTTACTTACTTACCTTACTCACTTACTTACTTACCTTACTTACTTACCTTACTTACTTACTTACCTACCTTACTCACTTACTTACCTTACTTACCTACCTTACTTACTTATTTACTTACTTACTTACTTACTTACTTACTTACTTACTTACTTACTTACTTACCTACTTACTTACTTACCTACCTTACTTACTTACCTTACTTACTTACCTACCTTACTTACTTACCTTACTTACCTACCTTACTTACTTACTTACTTACCTACCTTACTCACTTACTTACTTACCTTACTTACTTACCTACCTTACTTACTTACTTACTTACTTACTTACTTACTTACTTACTTACTTACTTACTTACTTACTTACTTACCTTACTTACTTACCTACCTTACTCACTTACTTACTTACCTTACTTACTTACCTACCTTACTCACTTACTTACCTACCTTACTTACTTACCTACCTTACTCACTTACTTACCTACCTTACTTACTTACCTACCTTACTCACTTACTTACCTACCTTACTTACTTACTTACTTACTTACTTACTTACCTTTCATACTAGCATCTAATAATTAATCATGTTTATTTATTTTCATCCACCACCAACATTAAATAAAATAGATGCGTTATTTTCATCTACCACCAACAACTAATAAAATAGATGCGTTATTTTCATCTACCACCAACATTAAATACAATAGATGCGTTATTTTCATCCACCACCAACAACTAATAAAATAGATGCGTTATTTTCATCTACCACCAACAACTAATAAAATAGATGCGTTATTTTCATCTACCACCAACAACTAATAAAATAGATGCGTTATTTTCATCTACCACCAACAACTAATACAATAGATGCGTTATTTTCATCTACCACCAACAACTAATAAAATAGATGCGTTATTTTCATCTACCACCAACAACTAATAAAATAGATGCGTTATTTTCATCCACCACCAACAACTAATAAAATAGATGCGTTATTTTCATCTACCACCAACAACTAATAAAATAGATGCGTTATTTTCATCTACCACCAACAACTAATACAATAGATGCGTTATTTTCATCTACCACCAACAACTAATAAAATAGATGCGTTATTTCATCCACCACCAACAACTAATAAAATAGATGCGTTATTTTCATCTACCACCAACAACTAATAAAATAGATGCGTTATTTTCATCTACCACCAACACTAATAAATAGATGCGTTATTTTCATCTACCACCAACAACTAATAAAATAGATGCGTTATTTTCATCTACCACCAACAACTAATAAAATAGATGCGTTATTTTCATCCACCACCAACAACTAATAAAATAGATGCGTTATTTTCATCCACCACCAACAACTAATAAAATAGATGCGTTATTTTCATCCACCACCAACAACTAATAAAATAGATGCGTTATTTTCATCTACCACCAACAACTAATAAAATAGATGCGTTATTTTCATCTACCACCAACAACTAATAAAATAGATGCGTTATTTTCATCCACCACCAACAACTAATAAAATAGATGCGTTATTTTCATCCACCACCAACAACTAATAAAATAGATGCGTTATTTTCATCCACCACCAACAACTAATAAAATAGATGCGTTATTTTCATCCACCACCAACAACTAATAAAATAGATGCGTTATTTTCATCCACCACCAACAACTAATAAAATAGATGCGTTATTTTCATCCACCACCAACAACTAATAAAATAGATGCGTTATTTTCATCCACCACCAACAACTAATAAAATAGATGCGTTATTTTCATCCACCACCAACAACTAATAAAATAGATGCGTTATTTTCATCCACCACCAACAACTAATAAAATAGATGCGTTATTTTCATCCACCACCAACAACTAATAAAATAGATGCGTTATTTTCATCCACCACCAACAACTAATAAAATAGATGCGTTATTTTCATCCATCACCAACAACTAATAAAATAGATGCGTTATTCTCATCCACCACCAACATTAAATAAAATAGATGCGTTATTTTCATCCACCACCAATAACTAATAAAATAGATGCGTTATTTTCATCCACCACCAACAACTAATAAAATAGATGCGTTATTTTCATCCACCACCAACAACTAATAAAATAGATGCGTTATTTTCAAGATGAACCAGAGACTTAGCGTTAGTATTAAATCAGGCAAGCTCCCTATTTGACTCAAGTACAGAGACTATATATATACAGTACCTATAAATAAACATATCTAGCGCAAAAATATACAGTTATACTAGTTGTTCTAGTATACTATATACTATATACATATCTATATATATCTATATACTATATAGTTGTTCTTATAGTTACTAGAGGGTTGAAAAGCAAATCAAAGCCTAGGTTTTTCCCGGGGTTAAATTTACTTTTTCTTAAATTGTAACTCTTCCCCTCTGCGTTAGCATTAAATCAGGTAATCTCTTTATTTAACTCTCTGGTAAAGACTCATTTCCTCCGAGCCAACATATCCTTCCCGCCTTCCTTTCCTTTTCTCCTTCCCTCCTTCTATCCTTCCCTTCATCCCTCCTCCCCCATCTATCCCTCCCTCTCCCTCTCTCTCCCTCCATCTTTTACTCCTTCCCACGTCAATTAACTTAAATGTTGCCGTGAAAGAGAGAAGAGAGAAGAGAGCACTTGTGAAAGAGAGAAGAGAGCACTTGTGAAAGAGAGAAGAGAGCACTTGTGAAAGAGAGAAGAGAGCACTTGTGAAAGAGAGAAGAGAGCACTTGTGAAAGAGAGAAGAGAGCACTTGTGAAAGAGAGAAGAGAGCACTTGTGAAAGAGAGAAGAGAGAAGAGAGCACTTGTGAAAGAGAGAAGAGAGCACTTGTGAAAGAGAGAAGAGAGAAGAGAGCACTTGTGAAAGAGAGAAGAGAGCACTTGTGAAAGAGAGCACCTAAACTAACCTAACCTAACCTAACCTAAACTAACCAACCCTAACGTAACCTAACCTGACGTGTTCAAGAGTAAACGCGACATGCTGCTCTAGAAAACGGGAACATACTGGCGGGGGCTTGCGTAGGATGAGAGGAGAGGCTGCGAGTAACGAGGGATGATCGGGTCTTAAGCAGGGAGGGATTCAAGCTGCTTACTGTTAGATTTCAGGGAGGAGGAAAGGATATATTCAGGTGTAGTTTGTCAAGATAGAAGCATGCAGGAGTGGTAGACTGGTAGGAGGGGGGAGGGAATGATGTATTCAGGTGTGGTTAGTCAAGATAGAGGCATATGAGAGTGGTAGACTGGTAGGAGGGAGGAGGAAAGGATATATTCAGGCGTAGTTTGTCAAGATAGAGACATACAGGAGTGGTAGACTGGTAGGAGGGGAGAGGAAAGGATATATTCAAGCGTAGTTAGTTAGGCGTAGTTAGTTAGTTAGTAGAAGGCGTAGTAGTTATTCAAGATAGAAGCATATAAGAGTAGTAGAATATGAGAAAGTTAGCTAATAAGGATGGTAGTAATAGGAGATTTGAAGAGTTTAGGGGCAATAGTAAACTAGCAGAAATAAAGAAGATTCTAGAAGATTAGATTTCAGGTAGCAGGAAAGGATGTATTCAGGCGTAGTTAGTAAAGATAGAGACATAGAGGAGTGTTAGAATAAGAGAAAGTTAACTAATAAGGATGGTAGTAAGAGTTTAAGAGCTTAGGGGGAATAGTAAAATAGCATAAAAATAATAAAAATAGCAGTGGTTCAGGTGATCTCATTTTCATCTGTACTTTCCACCTTACAAACAGATCCGTATCATCGCATTTTCTATTATTTATCGGAAAGGTAGAGTCATACAGGCGTGGTAGAATAAGAGAAAGTTAGCTAATAAGGAGACAGGACAAGACACGTACTGCACAGGTACACTCTCAGAAATGGGGGGTATATTAAGGGTAGAATTGTTACATCGCACCATCACTACCCTTTTTAAACCCTATGTCCAGGCTGGAGGGTAGATGCTGCCGATTATACCCTTTATCTACCCTTTATCTACCCTTTTTAGACGAGAGGGTTGGAAAAGGGTATATTTGCGTCGATCGGAAAGGGTATATTTGTAAGGGTAGAAAAAGGGTAGCAGTATTTCATCACTACAAATACCCTTTTTCTACCCTTTTCCTACCCTTTTTTTCTAAGAGTGTATAGTAGATAGGGAGCTGCCTGCCGTAGTGAGGGAAGGGCAGTGCACGCTACAGGTTCATTAGGTTAAAGGGAACAAGACCTTACCGTGCCCTCCTGACCTTTAATAACTTGCCCTAGGATTACATGGCACCGTTTCCAATATGTGTATGTAGTAAATAACACTATGTCGCAGCTCTTTAGTACATTAGCATCGTTAATATAAGTTGTAAAATGTCATGTTTGGAATTAGTACGTAAAAACATTTCAGTGTATTTATTTAAGAGCACCGTTTTACATGTTTGTATATCAATTCGCATCATAATATCGCAGCTCTTTAGGACGTTTCCATCGTTAATATAGACCTGTAAAATGTTATGTTTGGACCAAGTGTAGACAATAATTTGCGTTTTTACTTAAGAGCACCGTTTCAATTATGTGTGTATCAGTAAATAACACTATATCACGGCGCTTTAGTAATTAGCAACGTTAATATAGACCGGTAAAAAGTCATGTTTGGACCAAGTGTATAGAATAATTTGCGTTTTTATTTAAGAACACCATTTCAATTATATGTATATCAGTAAATAACACTATATCACGGCTCTTAAGTAATTAGCAACGTTAATATAGAGTTGAAAAATGTCATGTTTGGAATAAGAATATAAAAGCATTTCAGTGTATTTATATATGAGCACCGTTTCAATTCTGTGTTTATGAATAAATAACACTATCACAGCTCAGTGTGTTATCAACGTTAATATATAGCTTTGAAATGTTATGTTTGGACTTACAATAGTATAAGAGTGTATAAAAACATTTCAGTGTACTATTTATTTAAGAGCACCGTTTCACATCTGTATATATCAGTAAGTACTTATATTACAGCTCTAGTGTATCAGCAACGTTAATATATAGGTCTAAATTGTACTGTTTGGGCTTTGTATATAAGATAATTTCAGAGTACGATAGATTTAACCCCTTCACGTCCAGATCTTTCCTTTGCTATATAAAATCGTCTGTTGTTAGCCATAAGATTACGAAAAGTAACTTAATATACTGAATTAGCTAGTGGACAAGGATACTAGACAGGTTATATCTATAAAATATTGCTTATATTCACTAGAAATCGTCTAATGGTAGCCAAATTGCAATGGAAATTACGTTCTGGGCCTCAAGGGGTTAAAAGTAGCCATGTGCATTAATTACTTGTATGGACTTGAGCCGCATCAGAATCTGCGTCACAGGAGGGAGAGAGAGACGAGTGGGCGGCCCTTGTGTGTGCATAGAACTATAGGGTGTGTGACTGTGTGTGTTGCGTGGAGATGACTGTTAAGGCAGGTTCACACTGAGCTTTTTTCGGCATTTTGTAAACAGAGAAGAGGTCTGGGTCTGGGGCTGGTGTCATGATCGCTTAGGTTTAAAAAAAAAAAATCACACACCGCTCACTCGGTCTTTTATCGACCGAGTTGCCGAGAATTTCGCGCGCCAAATTTAAATAAACGCAGAAGCCAGCACCACCCTCTTCCCCAATCACCCCAATTATTGGTATAATTTCGGTATTAGGCACCAAAAACTAACAAATTTAACTTACATCATCGTGCAGATCTTTTCATCCTTAATTTGAATCCCAATTTCCCCAATTTCCCATGCCAATGGCGATACATATAATACCGAAAATTTTCCATTTTAGCTAGCCATAAACGGTTGTTAGTTTAAATCAGATTATGTTAGGTTAGACGTGGGGTTTGATTTAGTAGATGATATCAAGAAAAAAATGAAACTATCAATACTACTTCATAATAGGTAAAGTGCGCGAAAACTTATCTATCGCGCGCCAAATACACACAAGCCAGCTACTAGCCCCCTATAACCCCTAGCGCGACGTGACCCCTGACCCTGCTGCCTGAAACCCTCACTGCCCCTGGTACAAGAACGTCCCGGAAACCATTGAACACTTGCTGCTGCAGTGTTCACGCTTCCACGCTCACACTGTTAATTATAGTGCTACACGCTCAACTCCTCGCCCTGAATGTCACCACCTTTGACATGGCCACCCACTGCTAACAGCAACAGGTGTCCATCCTTCACAACTCTGTCATCCACCTCACCTGTGCCTTGAGCTTGGCAGACGACCTACAAAGCGATACTAAAAGACGAAAAGGTCACAAGAAGAAGAAGAAGAAGAAGAAGATTTGTCGACCGAAACGAATTGCGTGTGTGAACGTAATCTCCGCACTAGCCCGCAAGAGACCGACTTCTCTGTCTACAAAAATGCCGAAAAAAGCTCAGTGTGAACCTGCCTTTAGTGTGTGTGTGTAGGCGTGAGTCTCCTTTGTTAGCCCTTTGTTAGCCCTCAGTACGGCCTTAGCTACCACGACGTGCCGGTAAAACTGAAAGCAAGGCCTGAATACTAACGAGGCACAGCTGGGCACTAAATACATTGAATGTATTTAAATACTAAATACTAAATACATGGGAGAAATGTATTTAAATACTAAATACTAAATACATTTTACGAATGTATTTAAATACTAAATACTAAATACATCAATTGTATTTAAATACAATTGTAAATACATTTTAAATACACACAAATTTTAACATGTCCGAAAAAAAGGAATTTCCTTAGGATTTCCTTAAATTTTGGGTTTCCTTAGAAATTTCTTTCTCAGGCCTAAATTTCCTTGAAATCAGGACATTTCCTTGCCAGTGGAAACACTGGTTCACTGTAAAGTCTGGTTCACACTGGGCAAAAGTCGGCACTTTGTAGCGCCGGGAAGTCGGCCTCTAGCGGGCTAGTGCGGAGATTACGTTCACACACGCAATTCGTTCCGGGAAACAAATGCTGGTTTGTTGTTGATGGACACCTGCCGCTGCCAGCAGTGGGTGGGCAGGTCAAAGGTGGTGACATTCAGGGCGAGGAGTTGAGCGTGTAGCACTATAATTAACAGAGTGGGCGAGGAAGCGTGGACACTGCAGCAGCAAGTGTTCAATGGTTTCCGGAACGTTCTTGTACCAGGGGCAGTGAGGGTCTCAGGCAGCAGGGACAGGGGTCACGTCGCACTAGGGGCTAGGGACTAGTTGCTGGCTTGTGTGTATTTGGCGTGCGAAAGATACGTTTTCGCGCACTTTATTATGAAGTAGTATTGATAGTTTCATTTTTTCCTTGATATCAACTACTAAATCAAACCCCACGTCTAACCTAACATAATCTGATTTAAACTAACAACCATTTCTGGCTGTAGCCAAAACGGAAAATTTTCGTTATTACGTATATGTATCGCCATTGGCATGGGAAATTGGGGAAATTGGGACTCAAATTAAGGATGAAAAGATCTGCACGATGATGTAAGTTAAATTTGTTAGTTTTTGGTGCCTAATACCGAAATTATACCAATAATTGGGGTGATTGGGGAAGAGGGTGGTGCTGGCTTCTGCATTTGCTTGAATTTGGCGCGCGAAATTCTCGGCCACTCGGCAGATAAAAGACCGATCGAGCGGTGTGGGATTTTTTTGAAAAACATAGGCCGAGGTGACTCCCAGCCTCAGTCCCAGACCTCTTCTCAGCCGTTTGTTTGCCGACAATAGCCCAGTGTGAACCAGGCTTAACATCGGGGTTGCCAGATAGTTGGGCGGGTTTATGGCCAAATGAACTGATAAAAAAGTATTTAAATTTTTATATTAAATGTAATTAAATACAATGTATTTAGATACAATGTATTTAAATACTCAAAAAAGTATTTAAATACTGTATTTAAATACATGACAACCAATGTATTTATAAATACATTTCTAAATACACAAATGTATTTAAATACGTATTTAAATACAATTGTATTTAAATACTGCCCAGCTCTGACGAGGCATCGATTAAACTAAGCAAACTAGGACTGGAAGGCAGGGAAACTAGTACTAGGCAGAAAGAGAAATAAATGGTGCCCGAAGTTACTAGATGATGAAGCGAACCAAAGTGTAGGATACTTCTCTTTTTTTTTCTCTTTTATTTATTTACATCTATTACATATATATACATATACATATGCACATACATGCACATGCACATACATACACATGCATATATACATAAAAAGCAGTAATAAATGAGCGGGCATTAGCCCGCCGCTGTAGCCGCAGCCACAGTCAGGTCACAGGTGGGCGGGGCGTGAGGTCACTCCCGCTCCTTAGTGTTCATCGGTGGGGTGGGGCGGCACGCGCCACCTCCAGCAGGAGGGCAGGTTTTTCTGAACCTGCCACACGGAGGCGGCCGCGTCCTCCAGTGGGCCGACGCGCTGTTTAAACAGCGCGTCGCATCAAACAAACACCTCTCTCTCTCTCTCTCTCTTTCTATGCTCTTCCCTTATCTCTCCCAATAGCAGTCACTCTTTTCTGCTACCTCACTCTCCTTTCCCTATGCGGTTCCTTTCCCTTGTCTCTTTCCTGTAGTCTTCTCTTGTCTCTCTGCCCCCCCTGTGCGCCCCCTGCTTGATGAGGGCGAGGCGAGTGGTGTGCCTCCCTCAGCGAAGGCAAGTAGATTGCCACCCACGCACCTCCCGTTTCATGCTATGTTTGTTGCATGAGTCTGTGAGAGCTTTTTTGAGGACGGCGGGAATTCAAAAGCTACAATTTCTCTTTGCTCTCTCTCTCTCTCTCTTCTCTCTCTCTCTCTCTCTCTCTCTCTCTCTCTCTCTCTCTCTCTCTCTCTCTCCTCTCTCTCTCTCTCTCTCCTCTCTCTCTCTCTCTCTCTCTCTCTCTCTCTCTCACACACACACAACACACACACCACACCACACACACACACACACACACACACACACACACACACACACACACACACACACACACACACACACACACACACACCACACACACACACACACACACACACACACACACACACACACCACACACACACACACAACACACACACACACACACACACACACACACACACACACACACACACACACACACACACACCACACACACACACACACACACACACACACACACACACACACACACACACACACCACACACACACACACCACTCACTCACCATCATCACTCATCACTCACTCACATCACCACTCACTACCACTCACTCACTCACTCACTCACCTCACTCACTCACACTCACTCACTCACTCACTCACTCAACCACTCACTCACTCACTCACTCACTCACTCACTCACTCACTCACTCACTCACTCACTCACTCACTCACCACTCACTCACTCACTCACTCACTCACTCACTCACTCACTCCACTCACTCACTCACTCACTCACTCACTCATCCTCACTCACTCACTCACTCACTCACTCACTCACTCACTCACTCACTCACTCACTCACTCACCTCACTCACTCACTCACTCACTCACTCACTCACTCACTCACTCACTCACTCCACTCACTCACTCACTCACTCACTCACTCCTACTCACTCACTCACTCACTCACTCACTCACTCACTCACTCACTCACTCACTCACTCACTCACTCACTCACTCACTCCTCACTCACTCACATCACTCCACTCACTCTCCTCACTCACTCACCTCACCACTCACTCCACTCACCACTCACTCACTCAACTCACTCACTCACTCACTCACTCACTCACTCACTCACTCACTCACTCACTACCACTCACTTCACTCACTCCACTCACACCTCACTCACTCACTCACTCACTCAACTCACTCACTCACGTCACTCACTCACTCCTCACTCACTCACTCACTCACTCACTCACTCACTCCACTCACTCACTCACTCACTCACTCACTCACTCACTCACTCACTCACTCACATCACTCACTCACTCACTCACTCACTCACTCACTCACTCACTCACTCACTCACTCACTCACTCATCACCACTCACTCACTCCACTCATCTCACTCACTCACTCACTCCTCACTCACTCTCACTCACTCACTCACTCACTCACTCACTCACCTCACTCACTCACTCACTCACTCACTCACTCACTCCACTCACTCACTCCTCACTCACTCACTCACTCACTCACTCCTCACTCACTCACTCACTCACTCCCTCACTCACTCACTCACCACTCACTCACTCCTCACTCACTCACTCACTCCCACTCACATCACTCATCACTCACTCATCCTCACTCACTCACTCACTCACTCACTCACTCACTCACTCACTCACTCACTCACTCACTCACTCACTCACTCACTCACTCACTCACTCACTCACTCACTCACTCACTCACTCACTCACTCACTCACTCACCTCACTCACTCACTCACTCACTCACTCACTCACCACTCACACTCATCACTCACTCACTCACTCACTCACTCACTCACTCACTCACTCCACTCACTCACTCACTCACTCACTCACTCACTCACTCACTCACTCACTCACTCACTCACTCACTCACTCACTCACTCACTCACTCATCTCACTCACTCACTCACTCACTCACCACTCACTCACTCACTCACTCACTCACTCACTCACTCACTCACTCACTCACTCACTCACTCACTCACCACTCACTCACTCACTCACTCACTCACTCACTCACTCACTCACTCACTCACTCACTCTCACTCACTCACTCACTCACTCACTCACCACTCACCTCACTCACTCACTCACTCACTCACTCACTCACTCACTCACTCACTCACTCACTCACTCACTCACTCACTCACTCACTCACTCACTCACTCACTCACTCACTCACTCACTCACTCACTCACTCACTCACTCACTCATCACTCACTCACTCACTCACTCACTCACTCACTCACTCCTCACTCACTCACTCACTCACTCACTCACTCTCACTCACTCACTCACTCCTCACTCACTCACTCACTCACTCATCTCACTCACTCCTCACTCACTCACTTCACTACTCACTCACTCACTCACTCACTCACTCACTCACTACATCACTGACTCAGACTCACCACTACGCACTCACTAGCTACGTCTCTCACACATACTCACTACTCACTCATCAACTATCACCATCCTCCTCTAGCTTTCTCACCACTTCACTCATCTCACTCATCACTCACTCACTCGATCCTCATCACTCCTCACTCATCCTCCTACTCCTCTTCTCTACTCACTCTCCTCACTCACTACTCCTTCCTTCACTCTCACTCTCGTCTCCTCTCTATCACTCTCCTCCTCATCGGAGCCCTCACTGAACAACTAGCTCTATCTCATCTACTATGTCAGTCTTTCCTCACTCCTTCTCTTCTCTACCCCCTCCTTCCTCCATCTCTTTCTTCTTTCTCTTCACTCTCTACTATCCTTTTCACCCTCTCTTTACCTCAAGCTACTTACTATTCTACTGAATATCTTTATTACTCTCTCTTTCGTCTTATCTCTATTCTACTTCTCTTTTTTCTCCACTTTTTATTTTTCTTCTCTTTTTCTCTTTACTTCTTAGTTTATGTTAGTCTTTTATATGGGGACTGGGTCAGAAGACTTTTTTTTTTTTTTTTTTATTTTTTTCTTTTTTTTTTATATTCCTTTTTTTTTTTGGCCAGTCCTCTGTGATATAACAAGAACAAAAACTTAGGTGAGTGGGTTGGTTTTGGGAGTGTGAGGGATTGTTTTTATAATATTAATATAATTTTAATATATATATATATATATTTAGTGTATATGATATAGTATTTTTTAATATCAGAATCCTACAAAGGAAATATAGAATTAGAGATAATAAGAGAGAGAGAGAGAGAGAGAGAGAGAGAGAGAGAGAGAGAGAGAGAGAGAGAGAGAGAGAGAGAGAGAGAGAGAGAGAGAGAGAGAGAGACTTGTGAGTGGTTGGAGAGGACGGAGAGGAGAGAGAGAGAGAGAGAGAGAGGAGAGAGAGAGAGAGAGAGAGAGAGAGAGAGAGAGAGAGAGAGAGAGAGCCTAGTGAGTGGTTGGAGAGGACGGTGACTTGAAATAATGTGAACTTGTGGCTAAGGATACAAGGCTACGTCAGGGAAGTTATAAGTGGCTGTAGAAACCCGTACAATAGTGAATGTGTTGTGACTTTACTTATAAAACAACCAAGGAAAACACAATAATGATGATAAAATGAATAGAATAATAATAATGATGATAAAATGAATAGAATAATAATAATGATGATAAAATGAATAGAATAATAATAATGATGATAAAATGAATAGAATAATAATAATGATGATAAAATGAATAAAGAACTAGATAAAATATATAATCCTTAACTGTAGACAGAAAATAGTGAATGTGTTGTGAATATACTTATAAAACAACCAAGGAAACAAAAATAATGATGATAAAATGAATAGAATAATAATAATGATGATAAAATGAATAGAATAATAATAATGATGATAAAATGAATAGAATAATAATAATGATGATATGAATAGAATAATAATAATGATGATAAAAAGAATAGAAGAATAATAATGATGATAAAATGAATAGAATAATAATAATGATGATAAAATGAATAGAAGAATATCGGAAGAAAAAGCTGGAAATATCAATAAAAAGGTTTAAACAACAAAGAAAAAGGGAAAGAAGATACAAAATATAGAGTAAACAAAGGACACAAAAGGATAAAGTAAAGAATATAGACAGTAAAGGCAGAGAACGTCAATATAGAGGTAGAAACAAATAAAGGAAAAGAGAATAGAAAGGAAATCGAGAAGAATATACCAGGAAAAGGCAGGTAAAGGCAATAAAGGAAAGGGGAAAGAAAGGAAATTGTGAAGAATATATGGAAGAAAAGGCAGAGAAAGTAAAAAAAGAGGTAAATACAATAAAGAAAGAGGGAAAGAAAGGGAAAGCAAAGGAGAGACTAAAGAAAATTGAGAAGAATGTAGCAGGAAAAGGCAGAGAAAGTCAACTTAGAGGTAAATACAAATATAGGAAAGGGGAAAGAACGGAAATTGAGAAGAAAATACGAAGGAAAAGGCAGAAAAAGTCAATAAAAGAAAGGAGATAAAAGGAAATAAATAAAGAAGAATACAGCAAGAAAAGGCAGGTAAAGGGAATAAAGGAAAGGGGAAAGAAAGGAAATTGTGAAGAATATATGGAAGAATAGGCAGAGAAAGGCAATAAAAAGGCAAATACAATAGAGAAAAAGGGGAAAATAAAGATAAAACTGTTATGAAAAGGAGAGACAAAAGGAAATATAGGAGAAATAAAAGGAAATTGAGAAGAATATGTGCAAGAAAAGGCAGAGGATTGTCAATAAAAAGGCAAATACAATAAAGGAAAAGGAATAGAAAGATAGAGTTGTTTTTAGGATGTAGAGGAAATATAGGAGAGACAAAAAGAAAATTGAAAAGAATATAGCAGGAAAAGGCAGAGAAAGTCAATAGAGAGGTAAATACAATAAAGAAAGAGGGCAAAGAAAGGTAAATAAAGACCAGGCAGTGAAGCGAGAGGTAAGAGTAAAGGGAACAATTGCTTACCTTTCACCACTTTGATGTTTTATTACCTGGACCACTTTTTGTATCTTAAAGTGTATATTCCTTAGACTGGTATTGTTATGACTAGACTGGTTGTATAAGATGTTTGTCTGGGCAGGTTATGAGAATTTAACTGGCTC
This sequence comes from Chionoecetes opilio, assembly GCA_016584305.1. Lineage (NCBI taxonomy): Eukaryota > Metazoa > Arthropoda > Malacostraca > Decapoda > Majidae > Chionoecetes > Chionoecetes opilio. The sequence continues at coordinate 406,160 of JACEEZ010023000.1, read as the reverse complement.
TCCGTCTCTCCCTCTGTCTGTCTATCTGTCTGTCTGTCTCTGTCTGTGTCTCTGTCTGTCTCTCTCTGTCTGTCTGTCTGTCTCTCTGTCTGTCTGTCTGTCTCTGTCTGTGTCTCTGTCTGTCTCTCTCTGTCTGTCTGTTTGTCTGTCCACCTGTCTGTCTCTCTCTCTGTCTGTATGTATGTCTGTCTGTTTGTCTGTCTGTGTCTCTCTCCCTATGTCTGTCTGTCTGTCTGTCTCTCACTCTCTCTGTCTATCTGTCTGTCTGTCTGTCTGTCTCTCTCTCTCTCTCTCTCTCTCTCTCTCTCTCTCTCTCTCTCTCTCTCTCTCTCTTCTCTCTCTCTCTCTCTCTCTCTCTCTCTTCTCTCTCTCTCTCTCTCTCTCTCTCTCCATGTTGTATAATGCCTTCATAGTTTTCCCAATGTTTTCGTCCAATTTCAGATCTTTCCCGCTGGTCTCCTTTAGTCCCAGTAAACCCTGGCGCTGTCACACACACACACACGCCCACGCACACACACAGACGTCCCCCCCCCCACACACACACGCCCACGCACACACACAGACGTTCCCCCCCCCACACAAGCCCACACACACAGCTCTCTTTTCCCTTCTTTAATTTTTTTTTCTTGGTATCAAAATCCTACGAAGGAAATCTAGTTAAAGATAACGAGAGAGCGAGAGAGAGAGAGAGAGAGAGAGAGAGAGAGAGAGAGAGAGAGAGAGAGAGAGAGAGAGAGAGAGAGAGAGAGAGAGAGAGAGAGAGAGAGAGAGAGAGAGAGAGAGAGAGAGAGAGAGAGAGAGAGAGAGAATGAGAGAGAAGAAGAGAGAGAGAGAGAGAGAGAGAGAGAGAGAGAGAGAGAGAGAGAGAGAGAGAGAGAGTCATAAAGTCATATCATATATCATTTTCGTATTGTTAAGATTCATTCAGATCTCAACAGAGTAATATACATTGCCAATTCTAACATCCCCTCACAGAAAAGTCTAGTGCCCCGGCCACCCATGTTTCACTTACACCGTCCACTCTAAACAGTCCTAACACAGCTTACTACGTTTTCTACCTCCTTTGCGCGTCCACCGTAGCGTGTTGTTTAAAATCATGGAATAATTCAGTTTATTCCGGCGGGAGGGTGTGGAAAATAGAGAAGAGGTGCCGGGGTGTTTGTTTTATTAATATTACCTTGCGAGGCTGTTGTTGTTGCGGGGCAGGTAAGCTCTCCCCCAAGACGAAGGCATTATAGAAACAGCGGTGGCGACGGGGACATGCCGAGAGGAGGGGGCGAGTGGTGTCTTATCAGGCTTACATTGTTTGTGGTGTTGCGCCCGTGTTCTGCCTGCGGGAGCGTGTTCCGTCCCGTTAGGGTAGATAGATGGGTGACTTGATCGCGAGTTCATGTACACAGTTTGCTTAGATTGTTTAGTTAACTATATATAAGGTAAAAATAGGATCTAAGACATTTAAGCTTAGTGAATTTAAGAATAAAAGGCTTATGACGGCAATTTAATTTTAAGAAAGGAATGTTAGGGTAGATAGACGGCTGACGTGATGACGAGTTCAGGTACAAAGTTTGCTGAAATTGTCTGGTTAACTATATAAGGTATAAAATAGTATCTGAGACCTTATATGTATACTTAGTGAATTTAAGAATAAAAGGCTTATGACAGCAATTGAATTATAAGGAAGGAATGTTAAAGTAGATAGACGGATGACCTGATCGCGAGTTCAGGTACAAAGTTGGTTAACTATATATAAGGTCTAAAAATAACATGTGAGACTTTAAACTTCGTGAATTTATGATAAAAAATGGACATCTGACAGCAATTATATTTTAAGGAAGGAATAGAATAGCATACACACACACACACACACACACACACACACACACACACACACACACACACACACACACACACACACACACACACACACACACACACACACACACACACACACACACACACACACACACACACACACACACACACACACACACACACACACACACACATTAACGCACACACACACACACACACACACACACACACACACATTAACGTTTCCTCCTCTCCAACTTTTTTTATTCACCGTAATGAAAAAAGTTTAATGCATCATGAAAAACAAAGCCAAAAACGTTACCTAATGGTCTCGTGATTGATGAGATTTTAAGACTCGTTCGTTCCCTCCCTCTTGTGTTTTTTCTCTCCTTTTCTCGTCTTTTTTCCATGTTTTTTTTTTTCTTCTGTCTTTTTTTCCATCATTTTCTTTCTTCCTCGTCTTTTTTTCCATCATTTTCTTTCTTCTCGTCTTTTTTCCGTCATTTTTTCTTCTTCGTCTTTTTTCCGTCTATTTCTTTCTTTTCGTCTTTTTTTCCATAATTTTCTTTCCTCTTTCTCTTTTTGTCTTTTTTTCCATAATTTTCTCGTCTTTTTTTCCATCATTTTCTTTCTTCTCGTCTTTTTTTCCATCATTTTCTTTCTTCTCGTCTTTTTTTCTATCATTTTCTTTCTTTTCGTCTTTTTTTCCATAATTTTCTCGTCTTTTTTTCCATCAATTTCTTTCTTCTCGTCTTTTTTTCCATAATTTTCTTTCTTCCCGTCTTTTTTTCCATCATTTTCTCGTCTTTTTTTCCATCATTTTCTTTCTTCTCGTCTTATTTTCCGTCATTTTCTTTCTTCTCGTCTTTTTTTCCATAATTTTCTTACTTCCCGTCTTTTTTTCCATCATTTTCTTTCTTCCCGTCTTTTTTCCATACTTTTCTTTTCTTCTTTTTTCCTCATTTTCCTTCCGTCTTTTTCCATCATTTTCTTTCTTCCCGTCTTTTTTTTCCATCATTTTCTCGTCTTTTTTTCCATCATTTTTTTCTTCCCGTCTTTTTTTTTCCTCATTTTTTCTTTTTCCAGTCTTTTTTTCCATCATTTTCTCGTCTTTTTTCCATCATTTTCTTTTTTTTCTGTTTTCTTTCTTCCGTCTTTTTCCATCTTTCTTTCTTCCCGTCTTTTTTTTCCATATTTTCTTTCTTCCCTTTTTTTTTCCATCATTTTCTCGTCTCTTTTTTTTCCATCATTTTCTTTTCTTCCTCGTCTTTTTTTCCATCATTTTTTTTCTTCCGTCTTTTTTTTTTTCCATCATTTTCTTTTCTTCTCTCTTTTTTCCATATTTCTTTCTTTTCGTCTTTTTTTTTCCATCAATTTTCTTTCTTCTCGTCTTTTTTTTCCGTCATTTTCTTTCTTCCGTCTTTTTTTTTTCATCATTTTTCTTCCGTCTTTTTTTTCCATCATTTTCTTTCTTCTGTCTTTTTTTTTTCCCTCATTTTCTTTCTTCCGTCTTTTTTTTTTTCCATCATTTTCTTTCTTCTCGTCTTTTTTTCCATCATTTTCTTTCTTCCCGTCTTTTTTTCCATCATTTTCTTTCTTCCGTCTTTTTTTCCATAATTTTCTTTCTTCTCGTCTTTTTTTCCATCATTTTCTCGTTTTTCTCCATCACTTTCTTTCTTCCCGTCATTTTTTTCCGTCATTTTCTTTCGTCACGTCTTTTTTTCCCTCATTTTCTTTCTTCTCGTCTTTTTTTCCATAATTTTCTTGTCTTTTTTTCCATAATTTTATTTCTTCTCGTCTTTTTTCCATCATTTTATTTCTTCTCGTCTTTTTTTCCGTCAATTCCTTTCTTCTCGTCTTTTTTTTTCATCATATTTTCTTCTTTTCCTCTTTTCTCTTTTTTCCCATGTTTTTTTCTTTTTTTCGTCTTTTCTTCTCATCATGGTTTTTTTTCTTATTCTTTTTACGTCTTTTGTCCATCATGTTTTTCTAGTTTTTCCTTTTTTCCCCACTTGTTTTCATTACTACTTTCCTTCCCTTCTTCTTTCTACCTTTCTTCTGTTTTTTTCTTCTTATTTTCTCCTTTTTTCCATAATTTTCTATCATCTCGTCTTTTTTTCCACCATGTTTTTCTTCTCTGTTTTTTTTGTTTTTTTCCACTTGATCTCATTACCACTTTTCTTTGTCCTTGGTTCTGATTCCTGTCCTCCTCCTCCTCCTCCTCCTCTCCTCCTCCTCCTCCTCCCTCCTCCTCCTCCCCTCCTCCTCCTCCTCCTCCTCCTCCTCCTCCAGTAATCACAATCCAGGGTTACACACACTTCTTGCAATTCTCTATTTTTTCTCTTCCTTTAGGTTTCTCTTCTTTTCCTATTTTCTTTATTAAGGTTTTATTATTTTCTTTGTTTCCATAATTTCTTTTCTTTAGTCCTTTCTTTTTATGTCTTTTTTTCCGTTTTTCTGTCGTGTTAATGTGTGTCTTCTAGTTTTTTTTCGTTTTATACTTCCTCGTATTTTATGTTCTTAGATGAGTTCTTGGGAGTTTTCTCGTTTCTTGTAATATTCTCAAACTTTTTCTCTCGTGATCTTAAAGACATGGTATAAGTTACATTTTATTAGAGAGCGGTTATACTATATATGGTAACCGGATGGCCCTTAACCCCTTGAGATCCAGAACGTAATATCCATTGTAATTTGGGTACCATTAGGCGATTTTTAGTGAATATAAACAATGTTTTTATAGCTATGACCTATTTAGTATCCTTTTCGACTAGCTAATTTTGTTATATTTGGTATAATTTGGCTAATTTGGTATATACTGTTACTTTTCGTAATTTTATGGGTCGGCAACATACATTTTTTTATAGCAAAGGAAAGATCTGTGTGTGAAGGGGTTAATTGATTTATATTATTGGATTTATGCCATGTTGACGTAGGAGACCAGCATTACCCAGTAAAAGGGAAATTATGGTTATTCCCATTGGTTTTATAAGGAAACATAGGATGAAATAAGGATTAAGAATTGAAGTAATCATAAAACTAACCCCAGATTCGTGATCAGCATGCCAAATAGACCTTATGATTAATTTTCAGGAAATTTGAGATTACGAAATTTTCTCGCAAAATTTGTAGGAGACCACAATTTTGCCAGAAAATCCCAACAAAAAAATCGTCACAGATACGATAATGGATGTATGAACCATTTAGGTAGCCATGAAATAGAGCCATAAATAACAATAAGCCGCGTTATGAATGAATAATAAAGCGGCAAAGGACATGGAGTGTTGTTTTTTTATTTTTTTGTTTTTTTGTTTGTTTTACATATACCAGATAATAGGTTTTTTTCCCTTTTCCTTTTTATTATATTGGGATTAAAGGGAACTATCAGGAACTAAAGGGATCATCACGAACTAGCACGTGAGTTGGCCTCGGCTCGGAGTCNTGCCTCTTTTTAAAACCTTTTCGCTTTTTTATTCATATTCTACTGTTTAATCAATCGATGACTGTCTCTTTAGTTATCCATTTCCAGTACGTAAGAAATACCTTAAAACACCATCACACGACCCTTACTTTACCATTATATTCATCCCTATTGAAATGCTTTGACCCATAATCCATCAAGGCACAAGTCGCTTTCACTCAGCTTTTAAATCAGAGCATCGGTATGAAATTAATCCCTTGTTATCCCTTGCTATCCCGCCTTTCATTTGTTTCCCGGTGGGGGTTTGCGCGCCACCGTCTCCGGGATAAGCACCGCGACCACCCAAGGCCATCTTAAAACCCATTAACTCTACGTCCACCTAAGCCTCCACAAAGCCTCGTGTAATTAATCGAGTGACACTAAATTTCTCCAGTGCCAAAGGTAATGCTGGAACCTGGAGGAGGAGGAGTGGAGGAGGAGGGAGGAGGAGGAGGAGGAGAGGGGGGGGCTAAGGAGGAGGAGGAGGAGGAGGAGGAATAGGGAGGGAGGGAGGGTGAAGGGGGGTGAGGTAGAGCAGCGCGCATGACCGGGCAGGAGAGGTCACCATCTACACCGGGTATTGATTGTCGCCGGTATGCAAATATTCAAGGAACAGGGCCGCCACCTCTGTTCCTGGGGTTCAGGGGCATGTTCAGGGCCTTCCCCGCCCTACCTGCCCCTCCTGTGACCTTGTAACCTTCTTTTTTGCTTGTTTTTTTACGAGAAATGTCAAAAACCTTGGTCTTGTGCGCTTTGAACTGGGTTTTTGTACAAGTTTGATTTATTATGTCAACGTGAAGGAGTTATTGATGAAGGAAATGTTGAGGAAGAGATGTACAGGTGAGGAGACCTACCTGAGGGTGGCTATAGCGGCAGGACAGGTGAATCACAGGTGAGAGCCACGGGTTGGCACCGCAGCGGCTCTTGAAGGAGGAGGTGAGGGCCGCCCGACGGAGGCACGAGGGCGAGGGCGCGGCACTAGGGTGTGGGAGCAGCCCGTGGACAGTGAGGCGAAGAAGCAGGTGAAGGGGTGGCTGGCAGGGCGTGCAGCGGCGACCACCAGCACCGCCAAGACCAGGCTGGCACGCTCCACCTCACTGGCACCTCCCCGCCACTCCGCTGGCCTCACGCTGCCCGATGCCGCCCCTACACCTTCTTTACCACCCGCGCGCCCCCCGTGCTCACTGCCTCGTCAGCGTCACCCAGGACCGCAGGGCAGCACTCAGGGCACAGCAGGGCATCCTTAGGGCGGACTTCAGTGGTCTTCACGCATTTACCAAGGTGTGTAAATTACCTGGTGTTGCAAGGACCGGCAACCTGGAGTCCAGAGGCAACCTTTAGGAATAGCTGGAATGAAGCCCGCCGGCGGGTTGGCTGTCTGGGCGATGACGTAACTGCGTGAGCGGCGGCGATTGGCTGGGCGGGGAGGACGCGGGGCCGGAGCGCGGTGCCGAGTTGTGAGCAAGAGCGGCATGTATTGATGCCACGGGAACCCCGGGCCTGTGTCGCCGACAAGCTTTACTCTGCCACTCTTTTTATAGCCATTAACCAACAAATGCCCCTCATAGCGACTTTAAGGCATGGGACAAAAATCATGCTTGTGAAATTATAGGAGAAAAATGAATGTTTTAAGAATATAAACTCATCACTTTGCTTTTCCTTTCCTTGCCGTAGGATTTCAACACCAAGAACGCGGCTCTCAGGGTATGAGGGATAACATCAAGCCCGACCTCCACGACCCTTCGCTCCTCACCCCTTCCCTAACTCCTCGTTTCAAGATGGACGAAGTATCAATTAATTTCTCTGTTAGCTTGGAAATCACGGTTGGCACTTCCTCCGTAGGGTGCCAAATTCCCTTCTGGAGTCAATTTAGTGCCTTGCCGCAAAGGGATCTCGAGGGGATAAGGAGAGGGGAGGGAAGGAGCGGGAAGGAAGTGATGAGGCAAGGATGTAGAAGGAATTGCTCGTTTGGGAGTGAGGGAGAGGTCGTGGCAGGGCGTGTGAGGGCTGACGAGGCTGTTAAGGGCTTGATACTCTTAAGCCTCAGTGATCTCTGGGCGTTTAGTAAAGTGTGTAATCTGCCACGATGACCTTCTGCTCACTCTTCCTTTTTCCTTTAGTTTCCTTCGAAGGCTTTTACTACCGAGGCATTCGTGTTGATAAAAGGGATGATGATGCTGACGAAGTTGCTGAAGAAGTTGCTGACGAAGTTGCTGACGGAGGAAGTTCAGGATCAAGAGTGGAATGATATTAGGATAAGGAACGTGTGTATGTATGAATGTTTTGATGAGGGGGTGTGAAGGGAGTATGAGGGGAGTATGAGGGGAGTAATACTGACTACAAGGATGAATTATGGGTAAAACAATGAGGTGCTGCGTTGTATGAGTCCCCATGGTATTGTATTTTAACTCATGTTTTTCTCGATTTCACATCACACCACCACC
>JACEEZ010023000.1:388447-393447 GCA_016584305.1 Chionoecetes opilio | reverse complement strand
TTTAAAATGTCACTTATGGGATCGAGTAGTGTGTGGTATCAAATGCAAAAGAATAACTGATTTTGTGATGTCTAAATATAAAAAGAGTGTGATTATATGAATGATGTGGGTGACTATACTGATATAGTTTTAGATTACTTAAAGTGTCACTTATTGAATCGAGTAGTGTGTGGTAATAAATGCAAGAGAATAACTGATTTTGTGATGCTATATATAAAACGAATGAGATTATACGAATTATATTACATCACAAAGGATGTAAGTTTAAGTATGTGGAGGAGTTTACTGATAAAGTGTTCATATTACTTTAAAATGTCACGGATGGCATCGAATAGCGTTTAGATTTTATGTTGCCTAAATATAAAATGAGTGAGATTACACGAATTATGTAGATGAGTATACTGATATTGTTCAGATTACTTAAAATATCACGTATGGCATCTAGTAGTGTTTAGTGAGGGACGGCAACCCACGTTAGAGGTAACCAGCAGTGGGAGGCAGCGGTAATCTCATCAGCCGCCTCCACGATCCAGATTTGAATTCAAAACAACGCTGCACCCAGCACATCATACCCAAAATTGTGTCTATTAAAATTAAAACCCATGACGATGATAAATATTTTTTTAAACATTTACCGTAGCTTTATATAACATTAATATCATCATTATTTCATTCCTAGAGCAGATTCAGGTTGTTGTTACTATATTTTTTTTAAGCATTTACCGTAGCTTTATAACATCAATAGCATTATAATTTCAATCCTAGGGCAAAGGCAGGTGGTTGTACTATATTTTTTTGAGACATTTACCATATCATTTTATAACACCAATAGCATCATAATTTCAATTCTAGGGCAAAGGCAGGTGGTTGTTACTATATTGTTTTATATGTTACCGGCGATACTGTTCCCCAAGCGAAAAACTCACAAAAATTTTACATCACCACACACAAGACTAAATAAAACCCAAGTCACTTCGGTCACATACAAAGCGTTCACTTACGTATCGAAAGCGTGTGCGTCTTTTTACCACCTGCATCCGTCTGCCAAACAAATAGTGGCAATAAAACCAGCCTTCAACCTTCTTAACCCCTTGAGACCCAGAACGTAATATCCATTGTAATTTGGCTACCATTAGACGATTTTTAGGTAATATAAGCAATATTTTATGGATATGACCTGCTTAGTATCCTTGTCGACTAACTAATTTGGTATATTCAGTTCATTCTCGGTATTTTATGGCTCGACAATATACGATTTTTTATAGCAAAGGAAAGATTTGGGAGTGAAGGGGTTACGTAAACTGGAGAATTGTATACGAGTCTTTTATTAACACTGCTATTCTTCCCTCTCCTCTTCCTCCTCCTTCCCCTCTCCTTCCCTTACACACCTTCCTCCTCTTCCTCTTCCTTCCCTTCTCCTTCCACTACCTTCTCCTCCTCTTCCTCTTCCTCTTCCTTCCCCTCTCCTTACTCTACATTCCTCCTCTTCCTCTTCCTTCCCCTCTCCGTCCACTACCTTCTCCTCCTCCTCCTTCCCCTCTCCTTCCACTTCCTCCACCTCTTCCTTCCCCTCTCCTTCCACTAACTTCTCCTCCTCTTCTTCCTCCTTCCCCTCTCCTTCCACTACCTCCTCCTCCTCCTCCCCTCCTTCCCCTATCCTTCACTTCCACTACTTTCTTTCCCCTTCACTCTTCGCTTCTCCAACCTACTCCGCCATATAGTTCATGTCTTCCAGCCGCCAGCACTGAGGCGGATGGTAACCAGGGTGGGCATCGGGTCCTTCTCACGCCTCAAGGCCCTCGGGATGGCGGGAACTCAAGAGCCGCTACCAGAGAGGAACAAACCATCTCGGTCCTGTACATGTCAATACAGTTCGACCATCAGCGCGCGTCTTCTTGTTGTCAGTTCCGTGTGTACGCCAAAGGGAATCAGTCTTGTGTGGCGGCGTCCCTAAGGGTGATTCAAGGACGCTGTTGATTACCTCTGCTATTCCCTTTGAGGATCAGACGCGTGTTTTTGTTTAGAGTTCCTTTTTAGGCAACTTGTTTCCCTTCGTCTACTTTGATAATGGCTGGACGGACCACTCTCTCTCTCTCTCTCTCTCTCTCTCTCTCCTCTCTCTCTCTCTCTCTCCTCTCCTCTCTCTCTCTCTCTCTCTCTCTCTCTCTCTCTCTCTCTCTCTCTCTCTCTCTCTTCTCTCTCTCTCTCTCTCTCTCTCTCTCTCTCTCTCTCTCTCTCTCTCTCTCTCTCTCTCTCTCTCTCTCTCTCTCTCTCTCTCTCTCTCTCTCTCCTCCTCTCTCTCTCTCTCTCTCTCTCTCTCTCTCTCCTCTCTCTCTCTCTCTCTCTCTCTCTCTCTCTCTTCTCTCTCTCTCTCTCTCTCTCTCGTCTCTCTCTCTCTCTCTCTCTCTCTCTCTCTCTCTCTCTCTCTCCTTCCTTTATCTCTGTTATATAAATACGTATCCATTGAACCTAAACTTCTATAGGATAAAAAGACGGTTTGATAAAAGTTTCTGTCACTACCGTCCCATTCAAGGATTTGGAAATTTGATTCGCTATTTTGAGTCACCTGATATTTTCTCTTTAAGAAATATTAAATTTGTAGGTAAGAAGTAAATGTGTGAGGTTGTTTGTGGTGGTGTTTACAAGTCCAGGTGATGAAAGAGTGTAGTCTTAAATTAACAACTGCCTCGTGTGTTTCAGGAAAGAATGTTAACCTAGCACGCACCTTAAGCAATCGTTCAGTCTAGTTGTTCCCAAGCACCTCACTTAACCGAAACAATATCACTCACGCTGTAACAATGTGAAAACATGAAACTTATCTAGAAAGTAAGTCAGATGTAAAAGAAAAAGACTTACGAGTGGAACAATTGAATACAAAGTTTTTGGGGCGGTAATAATTTGTAAAAGAACAACTTGAATTTATTTTTATTTTATGATAACTGAACAAACTTTTCCACGACTGTTGGTCTTTTGATGTATAATGTTCATAACTTTTTTGGACAGAAATGAAAGAATGCCATTGACGTCAAAAACCGAAAACTTGGCCTTGAATTATCTTTCCGCAAACATGAAAAAACAAAAAAATGCTTAACATTTCTAATAACAATCTATTAAGCACAAAATATTAATTACGTCAAAAAACGAAAACTTGGCCTTGACTTCTCTTTACGTAGACATGAAAAAAACAAAAAACTTACCAAACCCAATAACTATCTATTAAACTCAAAATATTAAATACATTAAATCGTTTAACAGACTTCCTGCGCCCACACTCACCACTGACTCCTCGAAGCCTTGCAATAAATTTCACTGAGGAAAGAATGAAATGATCTCCAAGTTATCGGAAGTTTGGAAAAAATAATTCAATAAAGTGAAAGCCACCACCCGACCAGCGGCCTCCAAGGCACACTGTATACACATACATATATTTTTTATCAGTTTTTTTTCTTTTATTCAGAAATATACAAGAGGTTAGAGGTTATTACAAGGTTAGGTTAAGACGTTACGAGGTATTACGAGGTTAGACGTTAAGAGGTTATTTTTCATTTCCTCGGGTTCGGAGAGGAGCTAGAAGAGAGATGGTTAACAAAGAAGTGAAAGGAGAGACTGAGAAAGACGAGAAGATAAGTTAGAATGGAGTATAAGAAAGAGGAATACAAAGGAGTACAAAGGAAGAACAGACAGCAACATCCCTACTGGGCCAAACGAGGCTGCCTGTGTGACTACTCTCTACGACTATAGTTTCTACGTGTTAGAGGTAAAATAATAGAAAATTTGAAGGCTCCTCCCCACCCACCTCTCCAGGAAAAAAGTGAGACAAAAAAAACCATACAGTATTAGAAAAACTGTCATGGATTTTTTTAGGAGAGAGAGAGGAGGAGGAGGAGGAGCAAGAGGAGGAGGAGGAGCAAGAGGAGGAGGAGGAGCAAGAGGAGGAGGAGGAGCAAGAGGAGGAGGAGGAGGAGGAGGAGGAGGAGGAGGAGGAGGAGGAGGAGGAGGAGGAGGCGCTGAAGGAGGGAAGATTAAAGAGCACTGAGGGACATGAAGTATTTCCTCACCCGAAGTCGTGGAGATGACATATTGTTTCTCCGAAGTGGTCTGAGCTACGTCGGGGGGGGGGGGGGGGGAGTGGAGGGCGGGGGGGAGTGACCTGCCTGACCTGTCTTGGCCTCTGTGTCAAGTAAAACATAAAGATGACCTTGAACGGAGACCTGAGAGAAGGACACGAGGTCACACACACACAAAAAGGCCACACGCACAAAAAAAGGAAAGTCACACACACAAAAAAAGGAAAGTCACACACACAAAAATTTGAACGGTCACAAACACACAAAAAAGAAAGGTCACACAAAAAGAAAGATCACACAAAAAAAGGTCACAAAAAATGGTCACACAAAAAAGAAAAAGGTCACAAAAAAAACGGACGCACACACAAAAAAAAGGTAATTCACATAATAAGGTCAGGTCACAAAAAAGGTCACACACAAAAAAGATAGGTCACACTTAAAAAATAAAAGGTCACACAAAATGATAGAAAGGGCACACACACAAAAAAAAGGAAGGGCACACAAAAAAAAGGTCACAAAAAAGGTCTCACAAAAAAGAAGTCGCACAAAAAAATGAAATAGATGGAGTGTGATTAAATATACTAAAATGAATGGGTAAATAGAGAAAAGAAAAGACGAATAGCTCACAAACACGTTATTTCTATTATTTTTTGCATATCGTGTGTTTGATTAACCCCTTCACGCCCAGATCTTTCCTTTGCTATAAAAAATTGTCTGTTGTTTGCTATAAAATTACGAAAACTAACTGAATATACCAAATTAGTTAGTCGACAAGGATACTAAACAGGTCATATCTATAAAAACATTGCTTATATTCATTAAAAACATCTAATGGTGGTCAAATTACAATGGAAATTACGTTTTGGGTCTCAAGGGTTTAAGTTCATATTGTTCATAATTTTGTTTTGTATACACTTTATTTAATATCGTGTT
>JACEEZ010023000.1:370947-383447 GCA_016584305.1 Chionoecetes opilio | reverse complement strand
TGGCCAGGTGTGGGGCCCACGACATTACGCTAAACGCCGAGAAACTTGTTCTCGCAGTACCGGAGGTGACCTTCTGCGGATACCAGCTCTCTCACAATGGCATCGCAGCAGACCCAGAAAAGGTCCGGGCCATCACAGACTCGCCAAATCAGCTACCCTGACATACCTCAGGTCTTTTCTGGGCCTCACCAACCAGTGGGAAGAGTTCACGCCCGAAATTACCTCTGCTGCTGCACCCCTCCGCCCGCTGATGAGCCCGCAGAGGACCTTTCTGTGGACTCCTGACCACGACCTTCCAGAGGGTCAAGGAAACCTTGTCTAGTCCACTGGTTCTCGCCACTTTTGACCCGGCCCTAACTACTGTTCTGCAAATAGATGCCTCGCGACTGTATGGTCTTGGGCACGCCCTCTGATAGAACCACGGTGGAGGACGGTTACGACTCGTTCAGTGTAGCTCGCGCTTCCTAACGGACAAGGAGACCCGCTACGCCACCATCGAGTTGGAGCTGCTGGCCGTAGTGTGGGCCATGGCAAAGTGTAAGTACTACCTCGCAGGTTTGCAGCACTTTGACCTCGCCACCGATCATCGCCTGCTCGTCCTCATCCTCAACCAGTATTCCTTAGATCTGCTGCAACACAGTAATTATAATTGCATTTACAAGTTCATCAACGTGATGTATTCTTTTTCCCTGTTTCCCTTAACAACAAAACCAGCCAGAATAACATCCACAACGGCTACACTGATAGATCACATTGGGTCGTCTCAGGTTGAATTAATATTGCAAATTATATAATACATACAGATATAACTGACCAATTCCCAATAATTTCACAATTTAAGTTCTTAAATATGTCTCAAAACAATTCATCACACTACATTATTAAGAGATCAGTAGCTCCTAATGCTCTGGATAAATTTAGTGATGACCTTAAACAGATTGACCGGAGAAGCATTCTGAAATCTACGTGTGCCAATAAATCTTATAATCCCTTTTATCAGAAATTCAACTTTCTCTTTCAAAAGAATATTCCTGAAAAATTTATTCGAATAAAACCCAAGTATGACAGAAGTCCGCACATCACTCTGGCACTAAAAAAAAGTCCATCAAGGAGAAAAGCAGATTTGAGAAACTAGCTAAGAAATGGCCGTTAACATATAAGGAAACTTACCGAAGGTATCGTAATAGCTTAACGTCTATTTTAAAAGCAGCAAAAAATAAATATCATAAAGATAATCTACATAATAACCAAGGAAATGCTAAGTCACACGGGAAGTCCATAAACTCCATACTTGGTAGAACATATAATGTTACAAATCAATTGATTCAACTGAAACCTACTTGTGATGATATTTCTAATGCATTTAATGAACATTTTATAAAGATTGGTGGAGATAATAACGATATAGTAGATAACAAGTGCTTGTGGGCCCTTCGGACCCATGTATTGGTGTTTGTAGTAGTATTAGACAACAATGTGAGTGCAAACTCCAATCGTGTTGTTGCTGTCGTTGGTCACTGGTCAAAGTGCCTCGGGGTAGCCACCTACCACCACCGTAGCCTGTCTCATCCCAGCCCCACTACTGCCTCACCCCAGCCCCACGCCTGCCTCACCCCAGCCCCATGCCTGTCTCACCCCAGCCCCACGCCTGCCTAAAACCCCATCCCCACGCCTGCCTAAAACCCCATCCCCACGCCTGCCTCACCCCAGCCCCATGCCTGTCTTCACCCAGCCACCATACCACAAACCCCATCCCCACGCCGCTAAAAACCATCCACACGCCTGCCTCACCAGCACCACCTCTTGCAAGCACACATACACACACACACCACACACACACACGCACACACATACACACACGCACACACACATGCACACACACACACACACACACACACACACACACACACACACACACACACACACACACACACACACACACACACACACACACACACACACACACACACACACACACACACACACACACACACAAACGTTAAGACCCATGAGTCTACTGAGTTTGTGGAATGCGGCAAGACGTTACCGCAGAGTTTTCCTTGTAATCTAATACGCCTAAAAGTGTTTTTAGCACAAAACACCCCTTCAAAATTATTCAATCGACATGGGACCAAGCCACTTACCACCTACGATTTATTTACGATTTATTTAGCCTACTCTCATCAAAATTGAATTTACTGTGGGTAGGCGGTTCGAATCCCGCGATCCCGGAAATTTTTCACTTACAAATTCGGGCGGTTACTGTCACCCTTAGCACTTGAGCAAGGAGATGGGGGTGTGTTGTGTGTGAGGTCCCAGCTATGCCCAAAGATCGGTAATAATGAGCTCCAAACTCGTACTGAAAGGGTGAAACTGGCGATCGCGAGTCAGCTCGCGTGGACAAGACCATGGGTGAATAACACACTGTCCATAACGATCATATAGCCTCTTTAGCGGAGGAAATTTTTGAATATGCACCTTCAGTGCCTCACAATTAGATCTGACGACTGTTCAAACATTCAACATGAACGTAATTGCAACAAAAGTACGTGACATTTCAAGCTAAATAACAACTAAATAGCACGAACCAAAAAATCACAACTTTTAAAAAGACTTGTACCTCGTTACAGTAATCATGTTGTACTGAAAATTTCATAAACAAACCCTATGTATTTACAAATAGTGAGATGTTGGGGAGGTCAATTGTTAGTAGATATTAAATAATATAACTTATTTAATATATCTGCTGCCTTTAGGGAGATCTTAGCGAACTGTGCCTCTGTAATAGCTCGTTGAAAGGGAAAATCTATGGGGGATATTTTTTTTTATTAAATACTGTACTGTGGTCCGGTTGTGTGGTTGGGGTTCGATTCCTCGTCACACTACAAAACTCAGAGAACAAGACTTATCTCACTTATCTTACACTTTCCGACTCATCACAAAATGTATAGAGACCAAGCATGGGCTACGTAGTACCTTGGGAAGGACATGATAAAAACACACTCGAAAACCTAACTCACGTTTATTAAGGCAAAGTAAATTACACGACAGGTAATTAGCAGCTCGCTTCGCTCGCTGCTTCTTACCATAAGACCCGTGGAACCAAGTTTAAGCCAAAAAGTGAATAACTACTCCAAAATATTGTCGGATTGAGCTGAAATTTGACATGCAAGTAGTGCTGTCAAAATCAATGGGGGTCTGTAGAACAAACTTTTTGCGTAGAACAAACCCTTAATGAGTAATTAGCGTAATGAGTTCATTGGCTGGAACGTGGCTCGCTGCCACGTTCCAGCCGCAAGAACTGAGCCAAAAGCAAAGGGGCCAGAGGCTGGACGCCTGTACTTGATTTATGCACTCACACAAACCAAGCACTCAAATATCCTAACTAGATTCAATAATTGGCAGCGAGCGAAGCGAGCTGCCACTTACCATAAGACCCATTCGCGTAAGGGGAGTGGAACCATTCGTGAGCTAAAAAGTGAATAACTACTCCTAAATATTGTCGGATTGAGCTGAAATTTGACATTCAAGTAGTGCTGTCAAAATCAATGGGGATCTGTGAAACAAACTTTTTGCGTAGAACAAGCCCTTAATGAGTAATTTGCGTAATGATTTAATTAGTTAAGTAAGTAAGTACTTCAACTTACCAAAAACTCTTTCATTCATAGAAAATGTCAAAATCTTTCTGAATCAAATTCCTCTCGTGACTTCTAGCATCTAGCAAATAACATCTCTAACAATTTTTCTTCTGCATCTTTCCCTCCTATGCTTCACCCAGATGGCTCCACAGCTTTCTCATCTATTTCTAAAGCTGAACTCTTCGCTCAAACCTTTGCTAAAAATTCCACTCTGGTTGATGAAGGGCTTGTTCCTCCTTCTCCTCCACCCTCTGTCTATATTATGCCTGTCATTAAGATCCTTCGTAATAATGTTTTCTTTGCCTTTTCTGGCTTAGATCCTCGGAAGGCTTACGGTCCTGACGGAGTCCCTCCTATTGTTCTCAAAAACTGTGCTTCTGTGCTTGCACCTTGCCTGGTCAAACTTTTCCGTCTTTGTCTATCTACTTCCACCTTTCCTTCTTGCTGGAAGTTTGCTCACATCCAACCTGTTCCTAAGAAGGGTGACCGTTCTAATCCTTCAAACTACCGTCCTATAGCTTTGACTTCCTGCCTTTCTAAAGTTTTTGAATCTATACTTAATAAGAAGATTCTTAAGCATCTATCTGCTCACAATCTTCTATCTGATCGTCAGTACGGTTTCCGTAAAGGGCGATCTACTTCTAGCTTTCCTAACTGAATCTTGGTCATCCTCCTTTAGGGGTTTCGGTGAAACTTTTGCTGTTGCCCTTGACATATCAAAAGCTTTTGATAGAGTCTGGCACAAATCTTTAGTTTCCAAACTACCCTCATTCGGTTTCTATCATTCTCTCTGTACCTTCATCTTAAGTTTCCTTTCAAACCGTTCTATTGCAGCTACTGTAGACGGACATTGTTCTTCTCCTAAATCTATCAATAGTGGTGTTCCTCAGGGTTCTGTCCTATCACCCACTCTCTTTCTATTATTCATTAATGATCTTCTAAGTCTAACTCAAAGCCCTATCCACTCCTACGCTGATACCCTGCATTTTTCAACGTCGTTTAGTAGATGTCCAACTCAACAAGAACTAAGTGATTCACGGAGAGATGCCACCGAGCGCCTAACTTCTGATCTTTCTATATTTTCTGATTGGGGAAAGCAAACCTTGTTTTGTTCAATGCCTCAAAAACCCAATTTCTTCACCTATCTACTCGACAAAACCTACCAGATAACTATCCCCTCTTCTTCAATGACACTCAACTGTCTCCTTCTTCTACAATGAACATTCTAGGACTATCCTTTACTAAATATCTGAACTGGAAATCTCACATCTCATCTCTTGCTAAAACAGCTTCTAAGAAGTTAGGTGTGCTGTGGCGTCTGCGTCCTTTGTTTTCTCCCTCCCAATTGCTTGCTCTCTACAGGGGCCTTATCCGCCCATGTATGGAGTATGTCTCACATGTTTGGGGAGGATCCACTCATACAGCTCTCCTAAACAGGGTTGAGTCAAAAGCTTTTCGTCTCATCAACTCCCCTCCTCTGACTGACTGTCTTCAATCTTTAAATCACCGCCGCAATGTTGCTTCTCTTGCTCTCTTCTACTGTTATTTTCATGCTCACTGCTCTTCTGAACTTGCTAACTGCATGCCTCCCCCACTCCCGCGGCCTCGCTGCACAAGACTTTCTACTCATTCTCATCCCTATTCTGCCCATCTTCCTAATGCAAGAGTTAATCAGTATCATTACTCTTTCATCCCTTTTACTGGTAAACTCTGGAACTCTCTTCTTGTTTCTATTTTTCCACTTTCCTATGACTTAAATCTTTTCAAAAGAGGAGTAACAAGACACCTCCCGAACTAAATTGGCTCACCCCTCTTTTTTATTTTATTCTCTTACTGTCTTCTTTATAGGGACTGGCAACTAAGCGGGCTTTGTGTTACCCATTTTTTTGTGCCATTGGCCAGTCCTTTGTGATGTTAAAAAAAAAAAAAAAAAAAAAAAAAAATATTGCTAAATAAACTTCGGTTTTACAATAACAATTTATTTTTCTTATGAAGTACAAAAGTTATCCTACTTGTTGTTGTTATTTTACCTGCAGATAATTATGAACTAAATTTAGGTCTGTAGACTAGGTATTTTAAAAGCACTTTGAGCTCGCTGCCACGTTCCAGCCGCAGAACTGAGCCAAAAGCAAAGGGGCCAGAGGCTGGACGCCTATATTTGATATACTACATTCAGAAACCTTATAATCCCTTCTATAAATAATAATACTACACAAACCTCAAACATTATAAAGTTGCATGACATAAATATTATCATTCAATCCTATATACTGGCCTGTATATACTGATGACTGGTCTGTACTCTGCAGCGGACTGAGAGTGCTGTGAAGTGTGGGGGAGGTGTATCCAGTTTTTTTTATCCAGTATCCAGTTATATCACTTTTCAACACTTGTATGGACTGGATATTGGGCAAAGTTGTAGATCAAAGTGATTGTGGAGCATCCCTCGGCAACACCAAAATCACTGATCTTGTTTTTGCCGATGATGCAGTAATCTTTGCTGAGTCGCTGGAGGTCCTGGTGATGGCTCTTGAGGCGTTGCACGAGGAGGCAAAGCTTTTGGGACTTGAGGTCTCCTGGCTTAAGACCAAGGTCCAGGTGTTTGGAGGCTTACTACACCTTTTCACTCCCAAATTAAAACAACTGAACTTCAAATTAAAACAACTGAACTTCAAATTAAAACAACTGAACTTCAAATTAAAACAACTGAACTTCAAATTAAAACAAGTGAATCTGAAATTAAAACAACTGAAGTTTAAATTAAAACAACTGAAGTTCAAATTAAAACAACTGAAGTTTAAATTAAAACAGCTGAAGTTTAAATTAAAACAACTGAAGTTTAAATTACAATAACTGAACTTTAAATAAAAATAACTGAACTTCAAATTAAATAATTGAATTTCAAATTAAAAGAAAAAAATTCAGCTATTATATTTTGAAATTCATTTGTTTTATTTTGAAGTTCTGTTGTTCTAATTTGAGAGTGAAAAGGTGTATTATGAAAACCCCCAGAAAAGTAATATATTTCTTCCTGCAAACTTTTTCTTATCTTTACCAGAGTGCTGCCAGCAAAGGGAAGAGAGGGAAAAAATTATTAATGAAAAGATATACCATTCTTTTAAATATTTGTACACAGCATACTACATAGATAAAGCAACACGGATGTCGTAGGGTGGGCGAGGCGACGCGACCCCGGCTTATGCCCCCAATGATTGATTGATTGAACTCCTATATATAGTAACTTTTCACCACACCCAAACCACACCATACCACACTGTATTACCACAGTCCATTATCTGTATCTCTCTACCACACTCTCATCACCTCACCCTAAAGAAACCCAGGGAACGCACTCTAATCACCCTCCACACTCTACCACCTCGTCCCCCTTACCTGTTACAGACGTTTTACATAATGAAGCACCTCTCGCCCGTCCTCGCACTTCCTCCTCAGGAGAATCACGTTATTTACACCGCCGCATTGTTAGTCACCGAGTCCGTCCGTAATGAAAAATCCTCAGGCGTGACGAACAATTTGGCTCATTACCGAAAGCCAGGTGAGGGAAGTGGATAAAGGAAGTGGATAAAGGATGTGGATAAAGGATGTGGATAAAGGATGTGGATAAAGGAAGTGGATAAAGGAAGTGGATAAAGGAGGTGGATAAAGGATGTGATAAAGGAGTGGATAAAGGAGTGGATAAAGGATGTGGATAAAGGAAGTGGGATAAAGGAGTGGATAAAGGAAGTGGATAAAGGAAGTGGATAAAGGATGTGGATAAAGGATGTGGATAAAGGAAGTGGATAAAGGATGTGGATAAAGGAAGTGGATAAAGGATGTGGATAAAGGATGTGGATAAAGGAAGTGGATAAAGGATGTGGATAAAGGAAGTGGATAAAGGAAGTGGATAAAGGAGGTGGATAAAGGAGGTGGATAAAGGAAGTGGATAAAGGAGGTGGATAAAGGATGTGGATAAAGGAAGTGGATAAAGGAGGTGGATAAAGGAGGTGGATAAAGGAGGTGGATAAAGGAAGTGGATAAAGGATGTGGATAAAGGAAGTGGATAAAGGAAGTGGATAAAGGATGTGGATAAAGGAAGTGGATAAAGGAGGTGGATAAAGGATGTGGATAAAGGATGTGGATAAAGGAAGTGGATAAAGGATGTGGATAAAGGAAGTGGATAAAGGAAGTGGATAAAGGATGTGGATAAAGGATGTGGATAAAGGAAGTGGATAAAGGATGTGGATACAGATGTGGATAAAGGATGTGGATACAGGATGTGGATAAAGGATAGGTGGATATGTAAAGGAAGAAGGAGGACTATTACTTTTTTTTATTATTATTATTATTATTAGTAGTAGTAGTAGTAATAGTAGTAGAGGTAGTAGTAGAGGTAGTAGTAGTGGTAGTAGTAGTAGTAGTAGTAGTAATAGTAGTAGTGGTAGTAATAGTGGTAGTAGTAGTAGTAATAGTGGTAGTTGTAGTAGTAGTAATAGTAGTAGTAGTAGTAGTAGTAATTGTATGTAGTAGTAGTAGTAGTGGTGGTAGTAGTGGTGGTAGTAGTAGTAGTAGTAGTAGTAGTAGTAGTAGTAGTAGTAGTAGTAGTAGTAGTAGTAGTTGTTGTTGTAGGAGGGTAAAGAAGAGTAAGAAGATTACTACTCCTATATTTACTACTACTATTATTACTACTATTACTACTAATAATAATACACTACTACTACTACTACTACTACTACCGCTACTACTACTACTACTATTACTACTACTACTACTACAACTACAGCTACTACAACTACAGCTACTACTACTACTATTACTACTACCACTATTACTACTACATATACTACTACTACTACTACTACTACTACTACTATTACTACTACTACTATTACTACTACTACTATTACTACTACTACTACTACCACTACTACTATCACTTCTACAACCATCACTACCACCACCACCACCATCACCACCACCACCATCACGAAAACAAACAACAAACAAACATAAAAATTAAAGAACAAACATCACAGCACACAACAGCATAACAAGATAGATGGCTGAATCCTCAATAAATCTGATGTAAGCAAAATCCTATTAGGCACTTAAGTAATCCCTCGAACGGGTCAGTTATTGCTATGAAATCTCCGCTGAATTAAACATGGAAATATTGTTGTGTGTGTGTGTGTGTTATTCACCCATGGTCTTGTCCACGAGAGTCTGACCCGCAATCGCCAGTTTCACCCTCCCGGTGTCAGCTTGGAGCTCATTATTACCAATCTTAGGGCAATGCTGGGACCTCACACACCACACCCCCCCCATCACCTTGATCAAAGGGGACAGTAACCGCCCGAATTTGTCAGTTGAAAATCCCCGGAAGCAGTGAGGATTCGAACGGGCTACCACAGAATGGCAGGCCAGCGCGCTATCCACTTGACCATCGTGGTGGTGTGTGTGTGGGGGATGGGGGTAGTAGTAAGAGTAGCCTATAGGAATAGTATTAATAGTAATAGAAATAGTAGGAATAGTAATAGTACCTAGTCTAATCTAACCTAAAATTCACATCATTGTCTACGAATCTAAAAAGATAAATTAACATGGCGAAAACGTATCCTAAAAATAAATAAAAAGTGTGGTAGTAAAAGAAAATATGAAAAACTGAAATGACATAAGAGTCTTACAAGGCAAATTGCACCAAGATTAAGTTAGATCTGAGAGCATGAATTCCCCTTGTTGTGTTGATCCACTGTGTTGTGTTGTTATGAAGGGAGATGCCATGTAGTGTTTTGATGGGGGTGTTGTGAAGGGGGAGATGCCATGTAGTGTTTTGATGGGGGTGTTGTGAAGGGGGAGATGCCATGTAGTGTTTTGATGGGGTGTTATGAAGGGGGAGATGCCATGTAGTGTTTTGATGGGGGTGTTGTGAAGGGGGAGATGCCATGTAGTGTTTTGATGAGGGTGTTTGAAGGGGGAGATGCCATGTAGTGTTTTGATGGGGGTGTTATGAAGGGGAGATGCCATGTAGTGTTTTGATGGGGGTGTTATGAAGGGGGAGATGACCATGTAGTGTTTTGATGGGGGTGTTATGAAGGGGGAGATGCCATGTAGTGTTTTGATGAGGGTGTTATGAAGGGGGAGATGCCATGTAGTGTTTTGATGGGGGTGTTATGAAGGGGGAGATGCCATGTAGTGTTTTGATGAGGGTGTTATGAAGGGGGAGATGCCATGTAGTGTTTTGATGGGGGTGTTATGAAGGGGAGATGCCATGTAGTGTTTTGATGGGGGTGTTATGAAGGGGGAGATGCCATGTAGTGTTTTGATGAGGGTGTTATGAAGGGGGAGATGCCATGTAGTGTTTTGATGAGGGTGTTGTGAAGGGGGAGATGCCATGTAGTGTTTTGATGGGGGTGTTATGAAGGGGGAGATGCCATGTAGTGTTTTGATGAGGGTGTTATGAAGGGGGAGATGCCATGTAGTGTTTTGATGAGGGTGTTGTGAAGGGGAGATGCCATGTAGTGTTTTGATGAGGGTGTTATGAAGGGAGATGCCATGTAGTGTTTTGATGAGGGTGTTATGAAGGGGGAGATGCCATGTAGTGTTTTGATGGGGGTGTTATGAAGGGGGAGATGCCATGTAGTGTTTTGATGGGGGTGTTATGAAGGGGGAGATGCCATGTAGTGTTTTGATGAGGGTGTTATGAAGGGGGAGATGCCATGTAGTGTTTTGATGAGGGTGTTATGAAGGGGGAGATGCCATGTAGTGTTTTGATGGGGGTGTTATGAAGGGAGATGCCATGTAGTGTTTTGATGGGGGTGTTATGAAGGGGGAGATGCCATGTAGTGTTTTGATGGGGGTGTTATGAGGGGGAGATGCCATGTAGTGTTTTGATGAGGGTGTTATGAAGGGGGAGATGCCATGTAGTGTTTTGATGGGGGTGTTATGAAGGGGGAGATGCCATGTAGTGTTTTGATGGGGTGTTATGAAGGGGGAGATGCCATGTAGTGTTTTGATGGGGGTGTTATGAAGGGGGAGATGCCATGTAGTGTTTTGATGGGGGTGTTATGAAGGGGGAGATGCCATGTAGTGTTTTGATGAGGGTGTTATGAAGGGGGAGATGCCATGTAGTGTTTTGATGAGGGTGTTATGAAGGGGGAGATGCCATGTAGTGTTTTGATGAGGGTGTTATGAAGGGGGAGATGCATGTAGTGTTTTGATGGGGTGTTATGAAGGGGAGATGCCATGTAGTGTTTTGATGAGGGTGTTATGAAGGGGGAGATGCCATGTAGTGTTTTGATGAGGGGTGTTATGAAGGGAGATGCCATGTAGTGTTTTGATGGGGGTGTTATGAAGGGGGAGATGCCATGTAGTGTTTTGATGGGGTGTTATGAAGGGGGAGATGCCATGTAGTGTTTTGATGAGGGTGTTATGAAGGGGGAGATGCCATGTAGTGTTTTGATGGGGGGTGTTTGAAGGGGGAGATGCCATGTAGTGTTTTGATGGGGTGTTGTGAAGGGGGAGATGCCATGTAGTGTTTTGATGGGGGTGTTGTGAAGGGGAGATGCCATGTAGTGTTTTGATGGGGTGTTGTGAAGGGGGAGATGCCATGTAGTGTTTTGATGGGGGTGTTATGAAGGGGGAGATGCCATGTAGTGTTTTGATGAGGGTGTTATGAAGGGGGAGATGCCATGTAGTGTTTTGATGAGGGTGTTGATGAAGGGGAGATGCCATGTAGTGTTTTGATGGGGGGTGTTTGAAGGGGGAGATGCCATGTAGTGTTTTGATGGGGGTGTTTGGAAGGGGGAGATGCCATGTAGTGTTGTGATGGGGGTGTTGTGAAGGGGGAGATGCCATGTAGTGTTTTGATGGGGGTGTTATGCAGAGACAAATAACAACCGAGGAAATTGGTTGTTATTGTGCTGTGGATGAATGATTTTGATGTTTGGCTCCAGGGCCTTGTGTGTGTGTGTGTGTGTGTGTGTGTGTGTGTGTGTGTGTGTGTGTGTGTGTGTGTGTGTGTGTAGGTGTGTGTGTGTGTGTGTATGTGTTTGTGTGTAGGTGTGTGTGTGTGTGTTTGTGTGTGTATGTGTGTTTGTGTGTGTTTGTGTTTGTGTGTGTATGTGTGTGTGTTCTTTTTTTTGTTTTGTTACAGAAGAGGTTAGACTTGTACAAAGTAGATTAATAAAATTCATGAAATAAAGAAAAAGAAAAAAAAGGTCTGTAACTTCAGCAAAAAACTTCAGATAATTTATATAAACAGAAAAAAGGATGGAATTGAAATGAAGTAAAAATATGGAATAAGAAACAAGTCAAGAAGGCAGAGTGAGAGAGAAGAGCGAGGTATAGGAGAAGCGAAGGGAGAGGGAGAGGAGAGAGAGAGAGAGAGAGGATAGGGAGAGGATAGGGAGAGGAGTGGGAAGGGAAAGGTCAAGATATTTTTAGGTACAAGAAAGAGAATCAGTTAGAGAAGAAAGAGGGAGGAAAGAATGGAAGAGGCAAGGATGAAGAGTAAGAAGGGAAGAAGGAAGGAAGAAGGGAAGAAGAAATGAAGAAGGGAAGAAGACAGGAAGAAGAGAAGAAGGAAGGAAGAAGAGAAGAAGGAAGGAAGAAGGAAGGAAAAAGAGAAGAAGGAAGGAAGAAGAAGAAGGAAGGAAGAAGGAAGGAAGAAGAGAAGTAGGAAGGAAAAAGGAAGGAAGGAAGAAGGAAGGAAGAAGGAAGAAGGAAGGAAGAAGGAAGGAAGAAGAGAAGTAGGAAGGAAAAAGGAAGGAAGGAAGAAGAAGGAAGAAGGAAGAAGGAAGGAAGAAGGAAGGAAGAGAGAAGTGGAAGGAAAAGGAAGGAAGGAAGAAGGAAGGAAGAGGAGAAGGA
>JACEEZ010023000.1:348615-353615 GCA_016584305.1 Chionoecetes opilio | reverse complement strand
CCTATCCTCCTTATCCTCCCTTACCCCCCTTATCAATCCCCTTTTTCATCCCCTTATCCTCCCTTATCCTCCCTTATCCTCCCTTATACTCCCTTATCCTCCCTTATACTCCCTTATCCTCCCTTATCCTCCCTTATCATCCCTTATCATCCCTTATCCTCCCTTATCCTCCCTTATCCTCCCTTATACTCCCTTATACTCCCTTATACTCCATTATACTCCCTTATACTCCCTTATCCTCCCTTATACTCCCTTATACTCCCTTATCCTCCTTATCCTCCCTTATCCTCCCTTATCATCCCTTATCATCCCTTATCCTCCCTTATCCTCCCTTATCCTCCCTTATCCTCCCTTATACTCCCTTATCCTCCCTTATCCTCCCTTATCCTCCCTTATACTCCCTTATCCTCCCTTATACTCCCTTATACTCCCTTATCCTCCCTTATCCTCCCTTATACTCCCTTATACTCCCTTATCCTCCCTTATACTCCCTTATACTCCCTTATCCTCCCTTATACTCCCTTATCCTCCCTTATCACCCCTTACCCTTTCCCTTATCCTCCCTTATCCTCCCTTATACTCCCTTATCCTCCCTTATACTCCCTTATACTCCCTTATCCTCCCTTATCCTCCCTTATCCTCCCTTATCCTCCCTTATCCTCCCTTATCCTCCCTTATCCTCCCTTATACTCCCTTATCCTCCCTTATCCTCCCTTATACTCCCTTATCCTCCCTTATACTCCCTTATCCTCCCTTATACTCCCTTATACTCCCTTATACTCCCTTATCCTCCCTTATCCTCCCTTATCCTCCCTTATCCTCCCTTATACTCCCTTATACTCCCTTATATCCTTATACTCCCTTATACCCCTTATCTCCTTATACTCCCTTATACTCCCTTATACCTCTTATACTCCATTATCTCCCTTATCCCCCTTATCCTCCCTTATACTCCCTTATCTCCCTTATCCTCCTTATCCTCCTATCCTCCCTTATTCCATCCCTTATCATCCCTTTATCCCTTCCCTTATCCTCCCTTATCCTCCTATCCCCCTTATCCCCCCCTTATCCTCCCTTATACTCCCTTATCCTCCCTTATCCTCCCTTATACTCCCTTATCCTCCCTTATACTCCCTTATCCTCCCTTATACTCCCTTATCCTCCCTTATACTCCCTTATCCTCCCTTATCCTCCCTTATCCTCCCTTATCCTCCCTTATCCTCCCTTATCCTCCCTTATCCTCCCTTATCCTCCCTTATACTCTCTTATACTCCCTTATCCTCCCTTATCCTGCCGCCTCAGCAGCTTCAAGACACCGTGGTAGTCTTTGTAACAGGTTCTGAATCTCTTAATCCCTTCACACCCAGATCTTGCCTTTGCTATAAAAAAAAATCATGTTGCCGAGCCATAAAATTACGAAAAGTAACTGAGTATACCGAATTAGTTAGTCGACAAGGATACTAAACAGGTCATATCTATAAAATGTTGCTTATGTTCACTAAAAATCGTCTAATGGTACCCAAATTACAATAGAAATTACGTTCTGGGCCTCAAGGGGTTAACCTCTTGTGTTAGGAGTATCACGTGTCCTTATGCTTTTTACTGCCCTTATTCGTGACTTATAATGTACCTGTGTGAAATGAAAGGCAATTAATATTACGTGAATTTATACGAAAGATTTGCATTATATTTGATTCATCCTTATTTTTGGTTGCAGAATCATGAATATTTAGTGTTAAATAAGCTCGTTGAATGTGTCAGTTAAACTCTACTGGATATTAAATCAAGTGGTACAAATAGTGGACAGAATTAGTGTTTAATCCTCGTTTTATATTCCAACTTTTTTACTTATCAAAATTCCACAACGAAGGAGGGAAGAAAAAAGGAAGTGTTGGTAAAATCTCAGAAAATGGAAGTTATCTTATTTACATTATTTTGTTCACTCTCTGGGTAGAGCTAAAGTTTCCTTGTTATGTTTATTAAAGGTCTAAACTTTGGTCTGGTCGAGTGCATGGGGAGAGTGGGGAGAGGGGGGAGAGGGGGGGGGGGAGGGGGGGTTTCAGGTCTTTTCCTAGAGTGGCGATTTTCATTTTATAAACACGCCTGTTTACCTACCTTCTTTTAACCCTGAAAAACTTCGCCTCATCTACTCCTCTCAACATCATAATATCATGGAAAGATGAACAAAAAATCTATTCCATTCAAAAAAAAATCTTCTGTTCCTTTCCCATCCCTGACATATTGCATTTTCCATACTTAACCCCTTGAGGCCCAGAACGTAATTTCCATTGTAATTTGGGTACCATTAGACGATTTTTAGTGAATATAAGCAATGTTTTTATAGATATGACCTATTTAGTATCCTTTTCGACAAACTAATTTCTTATATTCAGTTACTTTTCGTAATTTTATGGCTCGACAGCAAACTTTTTTTTATATAGCAAAGGAAAGATCTGGGCGTGAAGGGGTTAAATTCTTCTTCCATTCTATTATATTCCCATTCCATACCATTCTCTGCTGTCCATGTATCGTTTTAGGCAGGGGATGTGATAGATTTGATAAGCAGCATTAACAGCATTTATCAACATCTGGCTATAAAAATGAAAAGCAAAATTAGAAACAAGTAAGAGAAAGAAGCACCGTATGTTGTACTGTAAGTAGTTAAAAAAAGTGAAAGTATCGTTTTCTAACTTTTGTGTTGCTATTTACGGGGGTGACTCTTCCATCCTTGGAGTGACTTGCAGAGGGAGAGTAGCGTGACAGCAGCCCACCTGTCTTCGGCGGTAATGCTGCGGGACATCCCTTTACCTGATGAGGAGAGAGAGGCAAACCGATACTCTCCTCTCTTTTAGCCAGCACAATAACTATATTTAATAACAGACTGGACGCGTACTGTAAAGGAAATGGGTTTTGATATTGCCCCGCGAGTTATATTATATCGTCCCCCGGATCGATTACTAGTGGTAGCTTCAGTTAGCATACTTCATTTTTCTCATTCTTCACCACGAAACTTCAATGTTCCTATCTTCTTTAAGGGCATGGTAGTCTTTTCCAACTGTTCTCTTACATGTAGCTTAATAGTTAGTAGTATGTAATTCACCAGATACCTTCGTTATAGATCAATAGGTCTCCTGGTGTCTGTTCATCCTATGTATTCCCGCGAGGCCTGAGTGAGTCCCACAGAGTTAAGGAAAAACGATGATATTACGAAAAATGTAAGTATGTCTTTTGGTTTTCTTGCTCTTGTTTATGTATTAATAAGAGAGAAAATTGCGAACGTAGTACATATCAAAATCAAGATCGAGATTTATTTACTTAATGGAGACAACTCATGTGTCTTGGAATATAGTCATTATCCCGATCGGGTTTAGGTACACGATGAGTACACGTGTCGAAGGTTGTGTCAAGGTGGACGTGGCTACCTTGAGGGGTATCATGTTACCTTGATGAGCTATTAAGTGTTGATTTCAGGTGTTCAGAGCGTAAAGAGGTGTCATTAACAACTACAATAATTTAGTTTTCAACCGAAGGCACACAGGGGAAAAAACCCCACAATATACAGATATGAGGGAGTGAACTTAAGTACTAAAGCAAATAAAATAAAATAATTTAGCTACGGCCTTAGTTTGTGGTGTTTATTTCATTACAAGTTTGTGTTATGTACAAGATACTTCAATATGTTCAACGGTATAGTTTATAGTAATGGATCTGTTGTATAGACTATGATAGGTAAAAAGGTGTCATTAAGCTATGGTCTTGTGTTTTATGTCATCATTCTAGTGTGATTGCCTCTGATTGTGAGTTTGTTACGTATAAGATAGTTCATTAAGTTCATTGTCATGGTAGCTATATAGTAATGAATATATATATATATATAGGTGAACTATATAGTAATAAATATGTTGTATAGGCTACGATATGTTGAATTTAATATATGGTGATAGAAAAACTGGTATTGATATTGTTAGTTTCATTATTTGTGTTAGAAAAAGATACCGACTCATGTTTTACTGCCTTAAATCCATCTGACTATATATGTTACACTCCCTTATTAGTCTCGTATTATGTTAATTATATACCGTTTCGTGCATTCCAACCTTAACTCGTGTCCATTTTCTATGCGATTCTGTTCAACTACCTCGCTGGAGAAAGTCATGCTTCGTTTTGCTTCGTTGGTTTATTTGCCGACACGAGAGTCTTGAATGATGCCTTGAGGGAGGAGGAAGTGGCGATGTGCTTTCTCATGCTATCCCTTCACACACACACACACACACACACACACACACACACACACACACACACACACACACACACACACACACACACACACAAACACACACACACACACGCACGCACGCACGTACGCACGCACGCATGCACGCACGCACGCACGCACCACGCACGCACCCGCACGCACGCACGCACGCACGCACGCACGCACGCACGCACGCACGCACGCACGCACGCACGCACGCACGCACGCACGCACGCACGCACGCACGCACGCACGCACGCAGTAGTTACTTTCGCACTTAGATCACGCCAAGAGGTAAATACCCAAGGTAGAAACGTGCTTAGCGTGAAGACGATACACGGAGGGGCGGGAAGAGGGTGCGAGGGAGGTAGGAAAACAGGCGGGAAAGATGACAGGTAATGGAGAGGGACGCTGGCCTTGAGGGAGCGCGGGGAGGGGTCGTGAGGTACATACATACATACATACATACGCTTGGACCATAAATGCAAGAGGTGGTAGGAAATAACCTCAAGGGAATACGAATGACAGGTATCAGTTTATGTGATGTAAAAAAAAAAAAAAAAAAAAAAAAAATAATAATAATAATAAAAAAAAAAAATAAAAAAAAAACACACACACACTTTTTACCAATCCCGCCGGTGTGGAAAATCTTACTTAGAAAAAACTGCACCTGTGAAATTCTTAAAATAACTTCTGACGACGTTAATTCCAGTGGGACTTAAGTATGATGAAGGGCAGTTATTTA
>JACEEZ010023000.1:318615-331115 GCA_016584305.1 Chionoecetes opilio | reverse complement strand
ATGGAGGTGGAGTAGGAGGAGGAGGAGGAGGAAGTGGAGGAGGTTATGGAGGTGGAGGAGGAAGTGGAGGAGGCTATGGAGGTGGAGTAGGAGAAGGAGGAGGAGGAAGTGGAGGAGGTTATGGAGGTGGAGTAGTGGGTGGGAGGAGGAAGGGGGAGGAGGATATGGAGGTGGAGTAGGAGGAGGAGGAGGAGGAAGTGGAGGAGGATATGGAGGTGGAGTAGTGGGTGGAGGAGGAGGAAGTGGAGGAGGATATGGAGGTGGAGTAGGAGAAGGAGGAGGAGGAAGTGGAGGAGGTTATGGAGGTGGAGTAGGAGGAGGAGGAGGAGGAAGTGGAGGAGGTTATGGAGGTGGAGTAGGAGGAGGAGGAGGAGGAGGAGAAAGTGGAGGAGGCTATGGAGGTGGAGTAGGAGAAGGAGGAGGAGGAAGTGGAGGAGGTTATGGAGGTGGAGTAGGAGGAGGAGGAGGAAGTGGAGGAGGTTATGGAGGTGGAGGAGGAAGTGGAGGAGGCTATGGAGGTGGAGCAGGAGGAGGAGGAGGAGGAGGAGGAACTGGAGGAGGAGGATATGGAGATGGAGTAGGAGGAAGTGGAGGAGGATATGGAGGTGGAGTTCCAGTCCCCAGTTCATCCTACGGTACTCCTGATGATTCCAGTTCATCCTACGGTACTCCTGATGTCCCCAGTTTATCCTACGGTACTCCTGATGATTCCAGTTCATCCTACGGTACTCCTGATGTCCCCAGTTCATCCTACGGTACTCCTGATGTCCCCAGTTCATCCTACGGTACTCCTGATGATTCCAGTTCATCCTACGGTACTCCTGATGTCCCCAGTTCATCCTACGGTACTCCTGATGTTCCCAGTTCATCCTACGGCGCCCCGATATCCACTGGTTCATCCTACGGTGCCCCGCCCCTTCCTAGTTCATCCTACGGCGCCCCGATATCCTCTGGTTCATCCTACGGTGCCCCGCCACCTCCTAGTTCATCCTACGGCGTCCCGTCATCCTCCGGCTCTTCCTATGACGGAGGAAACTCTCTCTCCTCCACTTTTTCAGTCATCCATCTCGACGGTAAAGAAGGAGGCCATGATGAAGGAGGAGGAGGCCACGGACACGGTGGAGGTGGAGGCCACGGTGGAGGAGGTGGTGGAGGCTATGGAGGAGGAGGTGGTGGACATGGCCACGGTGGTGGAGGAGATGGAGGACACGGCCACGGTGGTGGAGGAGGTGGAGGCCACGGTGGTGGAGGAGGTGGAGGCCTCGGTGGTGGAGGAGGTGGAGGCCACGGTGGTGGAGGAGGTGGAGGCCACGGTGGAGGAGGTGGTGGAGGCTATGGTGGAGGAGGTGGTGGACATGGCCACGGTGGTGGAGGAGACCAGGGTGGTGGAGGAGATGGAGGACACGGCCACGGTGGTGGAGGAGGTGGAGGACACGGCCACGGTGGAGGAGGTGGAAATGGAGGATATGGTGGAGGTGGAGGAATGGGACACAGTGGAGGAGGATATGAAGGAGGAGGTGGAGGACAAAGCCACGGAGGAGGTGGAGGAGTAGGTGGAGGAGGAGGTTTCGGAGGAGGTGGAGGGCACGGTGGAGGATATGGTGGAGGAGGAGGTGGAGGACACGGCCACGGAGGAGGTGGAGGTGTAGGTGGAGGAGGAGGTGGAGGGCACGGTGGAGGATATGGTGGAGGAGGAAGTGGAGGACATGGTCATGGTGGAGGAGGTGGAGGCTATGGAGGAGGTGGAGGAATGGGACATGGTGGAGGAGGATATGGAGGAGGAGGAGGTGGAGGAGGAGGTGGAGGCTATGGTGGAGGAGGAGGATTAGGAGGAGGACACGGGCACGGCGGAGGTGGAGGCTATGGTGGAGGAATAGGACATGGTGGAGGAGGAGGCTATGGAGGAGGAATAGGACATGGTGGAGGAGGAGGAATAGGTGGAGGTGGAGGAGGAGGCTATGGTGGAGGTGGTGGAAGCTATGGGGGAGGAATAGGACATGGTGGAGGAGGAGGAATAGGTGGAGGTGGAGGAGGAGGCTATGGTGGAGGTGGTGGAGGCTACGGTGGAGAGATAGTTATAGTGGAGGGCTACGGAGGTGGAAGTGGAGGTCGTCCACATAAAAAACGTCCTGGGCCAATGAGAAATTTCTTCGACAAGTTAAAGAAAATGTTTAAAATCTGGCGATAATGTTTTTCTTTTCTACACCTTCCTTAAAATAATCGTCCAGACAAATTTTTCTTTTCATAAGTATGTTGAGTTCATTCAAAACACCTAATCCATAAAAAAAAAAAAATAATTCCACGCCGTATTTTCGTTAAAAAATACGACTTTTGTAAAAAGCGCGGGAAAAAAATCTGCCCCGTTCCAGCAGCCGCGCGAATATTGCTGATGACGTCATGGATTGACGACAATCTGCATCACACAAGCTTTCCTCCCCCGACGCACAAACCTTCTTCACACATTTCTCGTGGCCGTATAGGTCGGAAACGTGTGCTAAGCTCTCTGGAAAGGATCAGCTTTCTTGCTGCACCCGTAAAGGATGCATGTATTTACCATATGGCAAAAAAAATCTATCAGAAACACCCAAAATTCTTCAAGTACTATATTTATTGTCTGTGTCCACATGCTTCAGGGTTGCCGGGGAGCGGGGAGACGCTTTCGGTGACGTCACTGAGCAATGGTGCGTCGTCTGCTAGTTGTCAGGAGCATTTTGGGAGCTCGGGGAATTTACAGATTGTGATTGCGGATTATTTAAAAACGTTTGACTGCATGCAAAAAGTGACAACATATTGTTGATATACTCGATAATATAATGGCTATATTTTGACTACATTAAATCAGGAATGATGAAATGGTCTGGACGATTACTTTAAACCACACCTGTCCCAAACACACCTGTCCCAAACACACCTGTCCCAAACACACCTGTCCCAAACCACACCTGTCCCAAACACACCTGTCCCAAACACACCTGCCCCAAACCACACCTGTCCCAAACACACCTGTCCCAAACCACACCTGTCTCACACCACACCTCTACCAAACCACACCTGTCCCAAACCACACCTGTCCCAAACACACCTGTCCCAAACCACACCTGTCCCAAACACACCTGTCCCAAACACGCCTGTCCCAAACACGCCTGTCCCAAACACACCTGTCCCAAACACACCTGTCCCAAACACACCTGTCCCAAACCACATATGTGTCCATGAAGCTGTAAATATCATGTATTATTTTGTATTTGCTATGTTGTGTTGTTCTTAATGTTATTGTGATATTAAATATAACAAGAAAAATAATGTGCATTGATTTGTTATCTTCTGTGCACCCCTGTTGTGTGTGGCATCTTGCCGCGTAGGTCTGTGGGAGAGAGATGGTGGTCTGACGCTTTTGCAATGAACAGCTTGCTGCCTGATCATTGCAGGAGGAACGGGTGGTTGTTTATAGACAACTGGGCCCGATTCTCCGTTAAGGACCACCTGTACGCCAGGGATGGGGTGCATCTCTCCCATAGGGGGGTGGATGTGTTGGCGTGGAGAGTGGAGAGTAAGATGCGGGTATGATAGTCATGGAGGGAATACAGTTTGTCAAAGCAGGAAGAGTTGCTGAGTCGCTGGAGGTCCTGGTGATGGCTCTCGAGGCGCTGCACGAGGAGGCCTTTGGGACTTGAGGTCTCCTGGCTTAAGACCAAGGTCCAGGTGTTTGGAGGCTTACTAGATGAAACATTACAATCTGTTCATGCGGCGAGGACATTGAGATCTTGGAAAGTTTTACATACCTTGGTAGCGCAGTCCAAAATGACGGCGGGTCACGTCAAGAAGTCTTACGGCGGATTGGCATAGCCCACGGTGTTATGGACTCGCTCAGCGGGAGTATCTGGCGTTGTCGGTACCTGTGCAGGAGGACAAAGATCCGGATCTTCAAGTCGCTTGTGATCCTTGTCTTATTACTCTATGGTTGTGACTGCAGTGGCGTACCCAGAAAATTGAAAAAGGGGGGGCCAAAAAAAAAAATAATAATAATAATATATATATATATATAATATATATATATAATATATATATATATATATATATATAATATATATATATATATATATATTTATATATATATTATATATATATATATATATTATATATATATATATATATATATATATATATATTATATATATATATATATATATATAAAATAAAAAATATAAAAAATCAAAAAATATAACAAATCAATAAATATAAAATTTAAAAATACAAAAAATCTAAATAAAAAAAATCAAAAAATATAAAGAATAAAAAAATAAAAAAATATTATTATATAAAAAATGAGAACAAAATAAATTATATATATATATATATATATATATATTTAATGTAGGATATATATATATATATTATATAATATATATATATATATATATATATATATATATATATATATATATATATATATATATATATATATATATATATATATATATTATATTATATATAAATATATATATATATATATATATATATATTATATTTTATATATATATTATATATTATTTTTTAAGATTTTTCATGTAGATTTTTATATTTTTATTTTTTTCATTTTTTTTATTTATATATATATATATATACATATATATAAATAAAAAAAAAAAAAAAAAAAAAAAAAAATATAAAAAAAATCTACATGAAAAATCTTACAAAAATAATAATAATAATATATATATATACGTATATACAATCAAATAATATAAAAAATCTAATAAATATAAAAATAAATGAAAATATGAAAAATCAAAAAATATAAAAGAAATACAAAAATAAATAAAAAATATAAATTTAAAAAAATTAAAAATAAATGTAATTTATATATATATATTTTTTTTTATCTATCATTATCTATATCTATCTATTATCTATCTGTCTATATCTATCTATCTATCTTATATTTTTTCTTTGCAAAAGGGGGGGGGGGCATGGGCGCATGCCCCCCCCCCCCCCCCCCCCCCCCCCGGTACGCCACTGGTTGTGAGACATGGACACTAAATAGCGACTTGAAGAGGCGAATCGATGCCTTTGATAAATAAGTGTCTTCGCAGAATCATGGGGTATCGCTGGGATGATTACATGTCAAACCAGCGATTGCACCGTGAGACTGAATCGAGGCCTTTTACGTGCATAGTCCGTCAGCGCCAACTTAGGCTATATGGGCATGTGGCACGCTACCCTGAAACCGATCCTTCCCACCGAGTTGTATCTGTAAGTGACAATCCGACGTGGAGGAGGACAAGTACTTGCAAGTACTTGGTACAAGTACTTTCAAAGTATCGATGCGCCCACAAGGCTCGTGGCTGGGGCAAATTGATGTTTCCTGTCGAGAGTTGCTTGGAATGGGAAGGGAGCCTGCATGGGGAGTCGCGCGTGGTGACCCCCGGGAGTGGTGTCGTAGGGTGAGCGAGGCGACGCGCCCCCCGGGGTATGCCCCCAATGATTGATTGATTGATTAATAGGAAACTAGGGCAAGAGAAAGAGGAAGAAGAAAAAAGAGAAGGAGGTTGAGAAAATGTACCAATGAAAGAACCGATATGGATAGGAAACAAGACTAAGAGAACTAAGAAGAAGAAAGAAGAGTAGGAGGAAAAGAAAGAGAAAGTAATACAATAAAAATTAACTGATAGGGGTTGGAATTAAGGCCACGAGAAGGAGGAAGAAGAGAAAAGAAGAGAAAGAGGAGAAGAAGAGAAGGCGGAGGAGAAGAAGGTGGCACTCTTACCACTTGAGAGATCTCGATGGCACTGTATATTGACAGCTGGTGAGGCACTAAACCCACCCCTCTCACCCCCTGTATCTCCATCCCTCTTCAGCCCTCTCACTACCCTCTCATCTTCACCTCTCCCCTTACCTTCCATGCCATCCTTCCTCCCTTGCCTCTCCTTTTCCATCACTCCTCCTAACCTCGCCTCACTGGGACCTCAAATATGTGTGTGTGTTTTGGTCCATGGGTTTACATTTGGCTTAGTTTCTTTTTAAAGTCAAAATAGGAAGGGAGTGAGGGAAGGAGGAGGAGGAGGAGGAGGAGGAGGAGGAGGAGGAGGAAGAGGAGGAAGAGGAGGAGGAAGAGGAGGAAGAGGAGGAAGAGGAGGAGGAAGAGGAAGAAGAGGAGGAAGAGGAGGAAGAGGAGGAAGAAGAGAAGGAAGAAGATGAAGAGGAGGAAGATGAAGAGGAGGAAGATGAAGAGGAGGAAGATGAAGAGGAGGAGGAAGAGGAAGAGGAGGAGGAGGAGGAGGAGAAGGAGGAGGAGGAGGAGGAGGAGGAGGAAAAGGAGGAGGAGGTTCAAAGCAAACAGAAGAATTGACATTTTTCTTATTCACGATTATCTTTTGAAGGATCTCCTCTCTTCCTAAATCTTCCTTCCTCTCCTCCTCCTCCTCCTCCTTCCTTCTTCCTCGTTCCCCCTTCTATCTACTTCAACTATCTACCATTTCTCACTCTCTTATATTCTTTATTCTCATTTTTTTATGTTCTTGTATCTTCGTTTATCTTCCTTTCATGCCTCTGTCTTCCTCTTCTTCTTCTCTTCATCTTCTTCCTCCTCTTCCTCTTCCTCTTCCTGCACCTTACTGACCCATATTTTCTGGATTAATCAAGTCAAGTGTTCATTGTTACTCTCTCTCTCTCTCTCCTCTCTCCTCTCTCTCTCTATCTCTCTCTCCTCTCTCTCCTCTCTCTCTCCCTCCTCTCTCTCTCTCTCTCTTCTCCTCTCTCTCTCTCTCTCTCTCTCCTCTCTCTCTCTCTCTCTCTCTCTCTCTCTCTCTCTCTCTCTCTCTCTCTCTCTCTCTCTCTCTCCCCCCCCACAACACACACACACAACACATACAATTTGGATAAAGACAAAGCTTCATTTCGCAGCTGTAATTCAATAATGAGAGAGAGGGAGTGAGAGAGACAGAGAGAGAGAGAGAGAGAGAGAGAGAGAGAGAGAGAGAGAGAGAGAGAGAGAGAGAGAGAGAGAGAGAGAGATTCTTGATTCCATAACCTTCTAACCCTCCCTGGGAGTCTGGTGACGCTTGAAAGAGGAGGAGGAGGAGGAGGAGGAGGAGGAGGAGGAGGAGGATATAGCCAGCCACGCCTCTCTCACCTCACTCCTCCACCTGTCATCTCCACACCTCATCTTATTGTGTTCTTTATTTCTATCTTGCATTTTCTCTTATGGAAGCGACATCCTCAATTACGCTGAAATCCAGTGTTATTGTTTCCAGCATTTTCCAATCTTGTATGAGTTTTCTAGCGTGTACATAATATAGTCGGTATTTCCAGGCGTCTTTTCCAATTGATTTTCTGTATTTCCAGGCGATTTTCCAGTATTTTCCATGACATTTCACTTCATTTCCAGCGTTTGTTTGGGGGGGAGGGGGGTGAATCGTGTTTCTGTCAAGTATTGTTTTTCTTCTTATTTCTAATGCAAGGTCATCTTTGTACATTTAGAAATATAATGTGTAGATTTTATGTATATTTGGGTTACATGTGTGTGTGTGTGTGTGTGTGTGTGTGTGTGTGTGTATGTGTGTGTGTGCGTGTGTGTGTGTGTGTGTGTGTGTGTGTGTGTGTGTGTGTGTGTGTGTGTGTGTGTGTGTGTGTGTGTGTGGTTGAGATACAAGTTTGCTTATTACACACCCGACCAAGTTTCTCATGAGCCGCTACTTTTACGTAGAAACTCTCACTTGGTTGGATTTTGTAACAAGCCTTCTCCCTCCTCCCTTTGGTTCATTATCGTAAAGGGAAGACCATCGTAGCTTGTAAGGGCTCGCAAAGGGACCATGATAGATAAATTTAATGGTGTAGGACCCTTGAGAAAACTAAAGGGCGCGATAACGAAGAGGAGAGGAAGGGAAGGGAGGATAGAAGAGTGAAAAGTAAAAGAATCGAGGAAAGAAAATTAGCCTTGAGAAAATTAAGAATCGAAGAGAAAAAAGAAGGAATGGAAGAGGTAAAGAAAAACGAGAAAGGAAATATACTTTGAGAAAACTAAGAATGCGATAACGAAGAAGGGAAGAAGGGAGGAATAGAAGAGTGAAAGAAACGTAGAAGAAAATTAGCTTTGAGAAATTTAAGAAAGTGATAACGAAGAAGGAAAGAAGGGAGGAATAGATGAGTGAAAGAAACTTAGAAGAAAATTAGCTTTGAGAAATTTAAGAAAGTGATAACGAAGAAGGAAAGAAGGGAGGAATAGATGAGTGAAAGAAACTTAGAAGAAAATTAGCTTTGAGAAATTTAAGAAAGTGATAACGAAGAAGGGAAGAAGGGAGGAATAGAAGAGTAAAAGAAACGAGGGAAGAAAATTAGCTTTGAGAAATCTAAGAATGCGATAATTAAAAGAAGAAGAAGGGAGGAAGAAATAAAAGAATAAAATTAACGAGGAAAGAATATTAGCTTTGTGAAAACTAAGAATGCGATTACGTAGAGGAAAAGAAGGAATAGAAGAGGAAAAAAAGATACGAGGGAGAAAATAAACCTTGAGAAAACTAAGTACAAAATAAAAATAAAAAAGGAAGGAAGGAAAAAAAGAAAGTAGGAAGAAGAAAGAAAAAAAAAAGAAAGAAAGAAAGGAGGGAGAGGAGAAGAAATAAAAAAAATAAAAAACTGGAATACATAGAACTTCATTTTATTAAAGAATTACAGAGAGAAAAAAGGGAAAAGAGAAGGAGGAAGATATTGATAAGAATTCCAGATATCTTTTTCTTTTTTCGTCTCTTGGTGTGGGAAAAGCGGGAGGGAAAATAAGGAAGGTAGATTAGATTCTGTCTTCTTGATTGATTGTGTGAAAAGATTGTATTGTGAGGGAGTCAGAGAGAGAGAGAGAGAGAGAGAGAGAGAGAGAGAGAGAGAGAGAGAGAGAGAGAGAGAGAGAGAGAGAGAGAGAGAGAGAGAGAGAGAGAGAGAGAGAGAGAGAGAGAGAGAGGGACAGAAAGACAGAAACAGACAGAGACAGAGAGAGACACAGAGATAGAGAGAGACAGACAGAGAAAAACAGAGACAGACAGAGAAAGAGAGAGAGAGAAAGAGAGAGAGAGACAGACAGACAGACAGACAGACAGACAGACAGACAGACAGACAGACAGACAGACAGACAGACAGACAGACAGACAGACAGACAGAAATACAGAGGCAGAGAGAGATAGAGACAGAGAGAGAAAGACAGACAAACAGACAGAGAGAGAGAGAAAAGACAGACAGAGAGAGAGAGAGAAAGAGAGAGAGATAAGGTAAAGAAATGAAGGTCTGATACAAAGTCTGATGTAACTTGTCTACATTTGAAGTTCTGAAATTAAGCTTGAAACTTGGTCAGAAAAAGTTACGTTGCGTCACACCTCGTCGCCTTCACTTCCTGAATGGAGGTTTTTTCTTTAATTGGCGCTACGTATATATAGTTTTTATTTGCTTATTTGTTTGTGTGTGTGTATGTGTGTGTGTGTGTGTGTGTGTGTGTGTGTGTGTGTGTGTGTGTGTGTGTGTGTGTGTGTGTGTGTGTCTGTGTCTGTGTCTGTGTCTGTTTGTGTGTGTCGTGTCTGTGTCTGTGTCGTGTGTCTGTGTCGTGTCTGTGTCTGTGTCTGTGTGTGTGTGTGTGTGTGTGTGTGTGTGTATTGTATGTGTGTGTGTGTGTGATTGTGTGTGTGCGTGTGCGTATGCATGTGCGTGTGCGTGTGTGTGTGTGTGTGTGTGTGTGTGTGTGTGTGTGTGTGTGTGTGTGTGTGTGTGTGTGTGTGTGTGTGTGTGTGTGTGGTGGTTTATAGAATGATTGCCAATGTATCGAGTGAAAGAGAGAGTGAGAAAAAGAGGAGAGGAGAGAGAGAGAGAGAGAGGAGAGAGAGAGAGAGAGAGAGAGAGGAGAGAGAGGAGAGAGAGGGGAAAGAGAGGAGAGAGAGAGAGAGAGAGAGAGAGAGAGAGAGAGAGAGAGAGAGAGAGAGAGAACGAGAGAGACAGAGGCAGAGACATAATTATAGAGACAGAGACAAACAAAGAGACAGAGAGACAGACAGAGAGACAGAGAGACAGAGAGACAGACAGAGAGACAGACAGAGGGACAGACAGAGAGAGTAAGAGAGAGAGAGTGTTAGCATTCATTAGTTTCATTCCTATCTCTTCAATAATATTTATCTTTCCCTAATGTTACGTCTCTATGTTAATTATTTGTCTTCCCGTCCAATGTATTTCTTTTTTTTCCTTCATATTTGTATTTCCTTTATTTTTACACTATTTCCTTCAACATCAGATCCATCAGTATCTCATCTTCACCTCCTCCTCCTCCTCCCCCCCTCCTCCTCCCCTCCTCATCCTCCCCTCCTCCCCTCCTCCTCCTCTCCCCTCCCCCCTCCTCCTCCCTCCTCCTCCTCCTCCTCGTCCTCCTCCCTTCCTCCTCCTACCCTCCCTCCTCCTTTCTCCCTTCCTCCTCCTCCTCCTCCTCCTCTCCTCTCCTTTCCTCCTCCCCTCCTCCTCCTCCTCCTCCTCCTCCTCCTCCTCCTCCTCCTCCTCCTCCTCCTCCTCCTCCCCTTATGAATAGTTTCTCCACCTCATCTCACACATTTCATCCCTGGTGTGATTGCCTTCTCAAAAAGCATCTGGAAAACCGTCCTTCTTTACTTATCTGTGTGTGTGTGTGTGTGTGTGTGTGTGTGTGTGTGTGTGTGTGTGTGTGTGTGTGTGTGTGTGCATGTGTGTGTGAGACCTTCATTTAAATGCATCACTTCCTTTTACAGTTTCTAATCATTTTTTCCCATCTTTCTGTCTTCTCTCACGCTCTTTATCGACCTCCTTCACATAGTCCTTTCACTTTATAATCTTTTCTTATCGCTATTATCTTTTCTTATTTCTATCTTTTCTTATCTCTATTATCTTTTCTTATCTCTATTATCTTTTCTTATTTCTATCTTTTCTTATCGCTATTATCTTTTCTTATCTCTATTATCTTTTCTTATCTCTATCTTTTCTTATCGCTATTATCTTTTCTTATCTCTATTATCTTTTCTTATCTCTATCTTTTCTTATCTTTATTATCTTTTCTTATCTCTATCTTTTCTTATCTCTATTATCTTTTCTTATCTCTATCTTTTCTTATCTTTATTATATTTTCTTATCTCTATTATCTTTTCTTATCTCTATTATATTTTCTTATCTCTATTATCTTTTCTTATCTCTATTATATTTTCTTATCTCTATTATCTTTTCTTATCTCTATTATCTTTCGTATCTATTTTATTTATCATTTCACTTCATTTCATATTACTGTAATCAATATTTCTCCACCTTAGACTACTACCTATAAGGAAGCCCATGTTTTTATCAGTATAGACCAAGAATAAATACTACTTTTTATCCTCTCTTTCTGTAACTACTGCTTTGCTCTATATTAATCTAGTTACCTTTAATAATTCAGGCCTTAGAAGGTACATTGTTATAAGTCCTTACCTCCCTGCTTTACAAAGAGGAAGTTCAAAAGAGGTTTCTGGAGCAAAATTCTTGAAAACAAACTCTTCGTTCTCTCTCTCTGTCTTTCTCTCTCTCTCTCTGTCTCGTCTCTTCACTCGAGTAGCTTATTCTTAGCACGCTTCCCCTCTTGTCACATTCCCATCATCTCTCTCTCTCTCTCTCTCTCTCTCTCTCTCTCTCTCTCTCTCTCTCTCTCTCTCTCTCTCTCTCTCCTCTTCTCTCTCTCTCTCTCTCTCTCTCTCTCTCTCTCCCTCCCCCCCCCCCCCCCCCCACACACACACATCTCTTCTCAATGATATATGATAGTGTCCATGTGTGTGTTTACCTTTATCTATGTTTTCATCACGCCTACTTATCCTTTAACACGTCTAGTCAGCACACACACCACAGCTCACCTTTAAGTCGCGTCCAAACACGTTAACACACATCACCTCGGTACCTGTTTTGCCCCAACCACCAACCCACCAACCCACCAACCCACCAACCCACCAACCCACCAACCCACCACCTGCTTCCCTTAACCATAACAAAAACATACACCTTGGAAAAACAACCATTCTTAGATCTCATGTAATACCCTTTCAGCAGGCAATGTATCTATCTACCTACCTATAGTCTATTTTTTTTAACGAGGCAAAAATTCCATTCTATCTTAAGGTCTCATGCTTAAAAGTATGCCAATATTTACCTGATAATATGGTTCACTATGATAAAATACAGACAAAATTTAGAA
This sequence comes from Chionoecetes opilio, assembly GCA_016584305.1. Taxonomy (NCBI): domain Eukaryota; kingdom Metazoa; phylum Arthropoda; class Malacostraca; order Decapoda; family Majidae; genus Chionoecetes; species Chionoecetes opilio. Next base: position 318,904 of record JACEEZ010023000.1, on the reverse strand, counting down.
AAAGCGTAGTATTCTCTTCTCCTGGCATCATATATCAGTCAGTAAGCAGCAAGGGGTCAGGATTTTTCACCTTGTTAAAAAAAATATACTATACTTACCACACGTGTCTCTATCTATTTCTTATTTTCATCTACTCATACTTCTACCTCTACTCTACTATTTAATCTATATATCTTTACCTCTACTTCATTTCTCTCTTCTTTCATCTTTCTTCTTATGTTTCATCTATTATCCTTCTTAATTTCCTTTCACAGGCGATGTATCTGTCTTTCATTCTCATATTCTCTCT